>JAFEMH010002870.1:0-306473 GCA_022495995.1 Adenophora triphylla var. japonica
TATTTATTTCTTAATTTAAAAAAAAAAAAAATCGAGTCAAATTGTGTCTTCCTCTCATTTATTGAGGGGAAATGTTTGAACTACGATGACCTGAGCCTATTTCAATGAGTAGTCCGCTCATTGTTTTGGGGACGTAGGCAACCTTTGGTGCGGTCAACTTATTTTACCAAAGTAGAGTAATTTAGAGTAGTTAGTTTTATTTTAAATTGTTGAATTATTGAGTCATCCGAAAGGATCTCCCTGAGTTTGTGGATTTATAGGGGAGTGTTTATAGTGTCAGCCTCGGAAAAAAAAAATTAAAAATTAATTTTATGTCATTTTTATCAATAGGTATTATGCTTTCGTGTTTTGTTTTGTGGTGATTTGCAGAATTTTAAATCCAACCATTGGAAATTTGGACAAAATGAGATAAAGGGTGATTGATTGGGGCTAAAATAAAAAATTTCTGGCTGAAATAGAAGTTTGGGCGGCCACCCAAGTCACAAGGGCGACCGTCCAAGTCAGGCCGAGACTCAACGGCGTTTACCCAAGGGGTTAGGGCGATCACCCAATTCATGCCGAGGGTATACGACGGCCGCCCAAGTCACTAGGGCGACCGCCCAAGCTGGTCAAGCGGTCAAATTATCCAAAACCCTTGGGCGTTTCACTCTCTCTCCTCTCTCTCAGGTCACGGCCCCCCTTTTTCTCTCTTTACAATTTTCGAATTTCTCTTTCTCTCTAAAATTCTTCCATTCTCTTCAAATCACCCCTTAAAATCATCAAATCTTCCATCATCCTTCACCAAATCTTCTTCCCCTCACCATATACTCCCCCAAGGCCGAAATATCAACCCTAAATCAGTAATTTTGAAGCCACATTTGAAGAAAATTATCCTTTTTTTTTAAGAAGTTGGGTTTGTGAATTTCGTGACTCCTAGCTCGGATTAAAGAGAGATTCTTGAAAGGAAGCATACTCTAGTCCATACTCCATTGTTCCGGTCACCTCCTTCCACTCCGGCGATTTTTTCGGCCAAATTTCGGCAATTTTTTCCGGCGAATATTTGTAAGACTCGAATTTCTCCCTCTTTGCATGACCTGGTAGACAACATGAGTAAATCGCAAAAAGTTAGCAAAGCCATTCCCCCGGGTCTTCCACCTGGGGATAAATCTAAATTTGTGGGAGCTATGGCTGAGGATCATTTCGGGTCATGGGAGACGGTTAAAATGAATGTTGAGCCGGGATTTGATTTTACCGGAATGGACCATGACGACATTGTGGCGATGTATAAATGGCAACATCTCGGAGCCAAGCTCGTCAATGCCGGGTCTACGATTTTGGTGAGAGAATTCTACGCAAATGCAGTTGAGCTAATAATGTTGGGGGACGATCAGAAATCCCGAGTCCGGAGCAAAAATGTAGTTTATTTTGTGGAGACGATCAACAAATTTTTCAAAATGGAAAGTGACACTCCAACTAGGGAATGTCAATTCACCAAAGCGTTGAAAACGGTCAACAGAAATAATTGAAAATCGACTATGAAGGATTTGATTGTTCCCACTTTTGGAACTCTTGACCCAAAAGTGGTGGCCAAGGGGAAAGTGGCAAAGTCGTGTGATCTGCACAGGTCTTTGAAGTTCTTGCACCGCTTTATTTGTGAAAGGATCTTGCTGAGTGGGCATGATCATGAAGTGAACCGGAAGCGTGCATTGCTTTTGCATTTGTTATGGCAGGGTGAATATATTGATACCGGCCAGGTCATTCATGATGAAATTAAGCGAACGGCGGGTAATTTAAGCCAGTCCAACTTCAACTTTTCCCTGTTGATCATCGCTTTGTGTGCTAAAGGGAAAGTGAATATGACCGGAGGGGGAGTGAATAAGAATTTGAAATGAACGGGAATAATCAATGTGAAAACTTTTGTAGAGAAGAGCCACCCAAAACAGAGCGGGGAGGGGTCCTCTAAAAGAAAGAAAGTGGTCGGGGGGAAGAGAGTGAGGAGGAGGAAAGCGAGTTTGGAGATGAGGGTCCCGATAGGGAGAGAGAAGAAGCTTGGAGAGCGAAGATGAGCTCTCAATTATCTCATTTGAGGGGGGAGTTCGGGGAATTGAGCGTGGAGGGCACAAGAATCTGCGGATGCCCGAGCTTGGAGGGCACAAGAATCGGCGGATGCCCAAGCTTGGAGGGCCCAACAATCTGCGGATGCCCAAGCTCATTGGGCCCGCCAATAGAGTCTCCTTCAACAATACTTTAGCCAACAAGCTCCTCTGTATCCCCCACCCCAGTGATTGATCGAGGTACACCCGCCCTTTTTACTTTCCATGTTTACGTGCATTGGGGTCAATGCATAATTTAGGCTCAAAGGGTGCTCATTTGATTGGTTTTGCTCTTTATCTGCTTTCACCATGCTATCATTATGCTAGTGTAGTTTAAAGTAGTGTTATTTATTTAAAAAAAAAAAAATTGTCCATTTCGCTAAAATTGGTGGTTGCCATTGAAGTCTATGATGATTGAGAGTTGTATTTTGTGTTGTCATTGTTTTTTGTGTGTATTGTCTTGATGGGAATTGAAAGCACATTGAATCATTTAAACCTTAGTCGCACCATCACAACTCCACTTTCATTTCTCCCGGAGCATTGTCATTTGACATAAGTACTTTTATAGGATCATTTTGTCATTTTCGGGGTTGCTAGAATATAATTGCACAATTGTTAATATCAAGTCATTAGGTTAATAAATATTAGGGCATGGCTTGAGTTGGTCAACTTAGGAAATCTCGTATTGTATTGTAAAGGGGGCAAGTATCAAGTTATGTATGTAAAAAAAAAAAAAAAAGAGAATAAGTGTCATGTTAAGAAGAGAAAAGGAATGGCAAGGATGAAAAAAAAAATTCCCTTGGTACCGATTCCCGCTCCGAGAATGATTAAACATTCTTGTACCTACGTGACACAAATAATATGTTTAGTTGTTCAACTTGTTCCCCTATCTTTGAGTATTTGTATAGTGACCAAGGAAGAGTTTTGTATTGAGGCAATGATGTAATGTAGTGAACTTCCTAAGCCGTGTCCCCAATATGAGTTAACCGGGTTAGCAATTGTGCAAGAGTGCCTATGGACACTTTTCTTATGCGTTAGTGCATCATCATCCTCTTTTGAGTTAGGACATGACAAAACGAATCTATAAAGGAATTTAGGTTGGTAACAATGATCCACAACATCACTTTCACATTATCGGCTTAGATGGAAATTAAAGGTTGAGTGCTTCAATGTGTTTGGAAGTTCTTTTTCATGACTATCACCCTATCTTTGGTCTTTGGGGTGAGGTTTCTGAGACTTTCTTGTTGGCAAACCTATGGCATTTTGGACAACACAAAAACTTTGGGTTAATCTTTTTATTGTTGTTTGCTTTCTAGTAGTTATTGTTTAGCTTTGTGGTGTTTTATTTTACTCGAGATCGAGCAAAAGATAGGTTTGGGGGTATTTGATGGATGTATTTTAAACATCCAAATTATGTCCCTAAAATTCTATTTACTGTGAGATCCCGAGTAAAAAGTGCTTTTAATTTTGTGTTTGTTAGTGTTTGTGTTAGACAGGGAAATGGGTGAGTTTTGGCAATTTTATATGAAGAAAAGATGAAATTCTGAGGGAAGCAAACTTTGGGGGACTTGAGAGGCATTTTGGAAATGCAATGGCTGTTGGGAGTGTTCTTGATTTGGGCTTTAAAGGAATTAATGAAGAATTGAAGAAGTTGAAAACAAGGCCGAAGCCTTACGGCGGCCGCCCATCCCCCTTTGGTGATCGCCCTTCATCCTCGGCCGAGCTACGGCGGTCGCCCTTAGCCATACGACGCCCGCCCATGTCTCCAGCGCCCAAGCTTGTCCGGCCATTGTTTCCAACGCAAGGCCACCCTTCCAGGCAGCCTTGCTCCATTTGTTGGGCCAGTTCTTGTTTTTTGATTGGGCCTTCATTGTTGTTGGCCCAATCCTCATTATCAGCCCCATCCTTTGTCCCTTGATATAAATAGAAGATGTTAAATTTTTTTTTAGGGTTATCTTTATTTTGGGAAGAAGAAAGGAGGCTTAGAGAGAAAGTTAGGGTTTGTGATTTCTTCTATCAAGATAAGTTGTTTTATGTTTTTATTAATTAGTTTTGTTTGTTTAATACATAATATGTGTAGCTAATTCTCTAATTTCATGGGTTGAATGTAAGCACAACCATTTAATCTATGCCATAATTTTTCTACCCATTTGATTTCATTCTAGCTCATCTTTGCATCTTCTTAAATTAGGGTTTGAAGGGTTGTATTTATGATCTAGTCTTAAATCACCTTTTTAATCATTTGGGTTTTGAATTCTTCCATTGATTTGGGGATTTCTCTATTTTGAGAGAAACTCATTGTAATAACTTGATTGGAATCAAAGTGGGTTTTGTTTATACATTCTTTAAAGTGTAATGCTTTTCTAAATTAATTTTATCAACTTACCGTCCCAATCTTTACCCAAGTGAATGAATTCTAGATTGGAATCAAGATTTATATCAAAATTGGCACCGTCCCAATCTTTACCCAAGTGAATGAATTCTAGATTGGAATCAAGATTTTTATCAAAATTGACATAGATTAGTGGTGTGTTGAGTCCAATCCATGAAATCCTCTCTTATTATTGTTTTACTCTCTATTTGAATTTGCTCTCTTATTTACTTGTTATTCCTAAATTTAATTTTAATTCTTGATCATTGTAGTTGTTGTTATATCCAAAACCAAACCCCCCCCCCCTTTAGGTTACCTTTGTATGCAATTTAAATCGACTTAATCACTCAACAATTCTCCGTGGACACGACCCCTACTTGTGTACGCTTTCACGACGACACTCATACACTTGCGAGAGGTATTTTATTACAAGTAGGAGTTTTTACCCATCAATTACCCGACTCGTTAAAATAAAAAAGTTTAAACGGGTAACCCGTTTAAACAATTAATTCTCGCGGGTCATGACGGGTAAAACCCGTTCACTTGATTACCCGCCCGCTAGGTTAGATAAAATGTCTAAAATCCCAAATCAGATCAGTTTTTCATCGATCAGCGTCTCTTCTCCTCTCGACGCTCTCGTCTCCACGCACAATACGGCGACGAGCCGGCGGCGATTCTCGTCTCCACGCACAATACGGCGACGAGCCGGCGACGAGTCTCGTCTCCACGCACAATATGGTCACCGACGAGTGTTTTTCAGGTATTTTTCTTTATGAATTAGGTTTATTATAAACCTTTATAAAATGCTACTCTCTCCGTCATAAAATAACCCAAAATGAATGTCTGTTTATAATAACCCAATTCATGGATTTTGAGAATTTTTTACTTTGTTGTAATTTCAATTTTACTGTATAGAGTAGCATTTTGTGAACAATTTTGAGAAGCATTCTCTAAAATTGTTCACAAAATGCTACTCTATACAACAAAGTAAAATTGTTTTTAATAAATCTGTATGAAGAAGGGAAAAGGGGGGATTGTAATCTCTCCTCTCTCTTTTCTTGCTATGAAAGGGGAAAAAGAAACAAATTTTTCTCAGCTTTTTGATTGCTGCCGACATGCTTTCTCAGTTTACGTTATCTTTTCAATCAAAAAACGCATACGAATCTCTCGATCACAATCAAAAACTCGATAATCATTTGTTCACACGATATCAATTCGAAGCAGTCGTTCAATTTCTTACCCAACAAAGGTAATGTAATCTTTCTGTATTTCTTGTATCTATGTATGTAGTTGGATTTGCTGAAAGCTGTTTAGATTTTAGAGTTATGATTTTTTCACTGATTCTTGGCAACCCACCTTCAATCCATTGATTTTGCTTTCCATTTCTTGGACTTGTCTGTATTATATTGTCTTATAGGCAGCTGCTTGTGTGATTAGTCATGATGGTAAAAAGAGTTCTTGTTTCTGGGTCTGTTCTGTTTGTTAAGACATTTGTTGAGCGATATTGTCTCTGGTTCTGAGCCTGGAACTTGATCTGTGATTTTCTGGAGTGTTCTGATGATATTTGGGTATGAAAATCATGTTTTGTTTTTATGAATTAACATTTGTATTTTGGTGTTGTTGCAAAATCAGATCAGTTTTTGATATGTTCAGTCTTTAATTCTTGTTCATATTTTGATCCGAATCGAGTTGAATCACTCTTTTTTTTTTTTGGATTTGATTTGGGAAAACTTTGAATGATGCAGGTGGTTAAAGAGAGATGGAGCTGGAATGCAATGGTGTTGTCACTTCAAAGTCTTACTGATGTTTTGAGTACATTGTTTTGAAGACATTTTAATATTGCTGATGTTTTTGTGAACTTAGTTGATATTGTTGTTGTTTTTGAATAGTCAACAAAACAATATTAAGTTGCTGTGAATTGAAGAGGTTAATCTGCAGAAGGCATTTTGAGTTCACTGTTTTTGAAGATATTTTGATATTGCTGATGTTTTTGTGAACTTAGTTGATATTGCTGATGTTGTAAATGTGATTGTTTTTTATTAAAGCTTCAGCTAGCTCATGGTTACATATTACATTTTTTTTCACAGCGTGTGTGTATGTGGTGGTTTGAGGGGGGGGGGGGGGAGGGGTTGGGAAAAAAAACGGGTTGACTTGTACCCGACCTGACCCGTGGTCGACCCGACCCGCAATACCCGGAATGTAAACGGGTTGTGATGAGTCGAACCCGTCATTACCCGCCAACTCGTCATTACCCGACTCAACCCGCTTATTTGACAGGCATAACTCTGGGGTCTTTTCGAGGATTATCCATGATGACTGACTTGCGTAGAGATTGGAGAGCTGTTTTGGTTTAGCTTGACTCATGTAGTTTTCATAGCTTACATTATACTTTTCTTTTTATTTTTTCCTATTATTTTTCTCTTCTGTAATTTTATTTTTTAAAGAACACGTTGTCCTCCCTCCTTGTACTTCACCCTCCTAATAAATCTTCTTTTTCTATCAAAATAAAAATAAAAATAAAAGAGCTGCATTTCTACAAATTCAAGCTTTAAACAATATAATTTTGATTGCTTCTCAACTTTCAAAGATGGGATGATATTCTCTTTCAGACTTATAGAGTGAGTAGTCTTCGTGATGTGTTGACTATCCTTCATGTTGCTTAGCATAACTGAAGTCTTGAAGCTGATTTATCAAAGACAAGCACATCTTGTATCAATAGTAGTTGGGATGTCTTCTCAGAGTTTGCACTTTGCAGCACTCAAGGGTTGCAGGGTGCAGGATCTACCTTTTCATTGTCCGGGAATGCACTAGGATGTAAACCAACATCTATCTCTTCCTAAACCAACATCTCTCT
The DNA here is from genome assembly GCA_022495995.1 of Adenophora triphylla var. japonica. NCBI lineage: Eukaryota > Viridiplantae > Streptophyta > Magnoliopsida > Asterales > Campanulaceae > Adenophora > Adenophora triphylla. The sequence goes on from JAFEMH010002870.1 coordinate 7,298, forward strand.
CTCCTCCTGAGACCTGTTGTCTACACGGTTAGCAGGAAATTGGGCAATCAGAAATGGGATTTCTAATCGTTTGGGGGCCGGGGGTAAGATCTTTCTTACTTCTTCCGTTCCGAAATGATCTTCCCACTTTTTTATCGTTAACACGAAGGTACTTTGAGCAATAATAATAATTTTAGGTTGATTTAATTATCCTGATAAAAATTTGAAACTTGTTATCGATAAACCATTATAAATACTATCAATAATGATGTTCATTTGGATAATTAAATAAACCTAAAATTATTGCTCTAAGGCCCCGTTTGTTTCGCCGTAAAACATTTTCCGGAAAATGATATCCGACAACGGCGACACCCCTACAAGGCTTTGTCCCTGACATCTGTGTGATGTGCTACTATCAAAGCAAGTCACATGATCATCTCTTCTTGCATTACTCAGTTGCTTGGAGACTCTGGTGTGAGTTGTTATCAATTTTGGGAGAGAGTTGGATTTGTCCTACAACGGTATATGGCTTTCTTCAAATTCGATTTTGGGGATTTGGTAAGGATAGTGATGCTAGTAGTTTATGAAAGTGTGGGATATTTGCGACATTGTGGTGTATATGGTTGGAACGGAATGCTAGAATTTTCGAGAATAGATCCTTATATTTTCTTCTTCTCAAGGAGAGGATTGTATATCTCGCTTCCTTGTGGGCATCGGCTATGGAAGTTTATCGAGGATTATCTACGACAGACTTGTGTAGAGATTGGAGAGCTACTTTACATTAGCTTTGACTTTTTATAGTTTGTTTAGACTACTTTATTTTCAGTTTTTCTTTTTAAAGAGGACACCTTATCCTCTACTCAGTTGTACTTTATTCTCTCTTCAAATAAATTTCTTCTTCTATAAAAAAAAAAAGGTGAAAGGAAGAAAAAAAAAAAAACTATCTTAGAACTAATCAGGTGACTTTAAATTTCTCATAAATTAAACAAATACCCACACAACATAACAGAATTAACATACACATATATGCCCCATCAAAAATTAATTGTAAGGAGGTAAAAGATCTAACCTGTCATCTTTCAACGAACATATTTTGACCTTTGCAGCCAAAATTTGTTGTGGCGCTCCTCCCGTAAACTTTTACTACCACTTTGTAAAAATTCCCCCAACAAGATGTAAAACGTTTGTAGCAACTGTGATGTAAAATATTTAGATGATGCGGGTGGCACTATCGTAAATAAAAGATCATATGAAAATATTTTATATCACAACTACTACAAAAGTTTTACATTTTGTAGTGAGATGCTTACAAGTAGTAGAAATATTTTACATGTGCTGGAGCGCTGCAGCAAAATTTGGCTGCTGCAGTTCCAAATCTGAATGGTCAAAGACTCTGTATGCTTCAATTGGATTCTCATTCAACTGCTTGTTCCTGGATATTACATAGTAATCCATATGAATCCATAGCTATAAATTTGTTTTTGAAATAAAAATTAAAAAAAAATGATTAATTAATTCAAAGTTTCAAATAAAAATCCAATTTTGGAACCATTAAGATGGATTTTCCGTTTTCTATAAAACAAATAACTACACATCCAAGAAACAGATTTATATATATTTATATATAAATCTGGTTGCTTTTAGCTCATTGCATTCAGGATTTTCATAATAAAGTAATTGATCTTTTGAATGTTTTCTCCATCTGTCCCCAAAACAGTCATACTTATTTGATTTGGTGTAATGATAGTGTAAGTAGTATTTGTAATGTGTTGACTAACCTTTATGTTTCTTAGCATAATTTAAGTCTTAAAGTTGATTTATCCAAGACGAGCACATAATGTATCAATAGAAGTCGGGATGCCTTTTTGGGTTTGCACTTTGCAGCACTCATGGGTTGCAGGGTGCAGGGGAATGCACATCATCTCTTCCTGAGATCTTGCTGTCTACAAGGTTAGTAGGAAAGGGGATTTCTGATCATTGCGGGCAGAGGATAGGATCTCCCTCATTAGGTCCTGCATTGTTGTCAAGCAATTCAGTTATTATGTTTTCCTTTAAAGATTCCTGTAAAGGTCTCCAGTAACTAATAAGCAAGATCAGCTAGCCATGACTTGTTTACAGCCCTAAAACCAATCATTTCAATTAACATAAGGCAACTACCAGTTCCTTTTAACATATACCTTTCAAGGATTTGTTAGAGTGGTGATTGCTCATCCGATGTTTCTCCACCAGCCTCAAAAATAGTTGTACCTTTCAATTTGATTTGGCCTCGGTCTATTTTCAGTCTTCTTCATTTTTTCTTTTCAAATAAATTCTATTATTTTCTTTTAGTCTCATAGTAGTCTTTGTAATGTGTTTAACTATCCACCAAGTTTCTTTAGCATATATTTCAAGTCTTGAAGTTGACTTATCCAAGCTAAGAACTTGTGGTATAACCTTAATCACGACCGTCTTACTGCTGAATTTTGCAAGACTCACTGGCCGTAAAGTGCTTCGAGTCTTATAGTTGCACTTATTGTATCGATAAAAATCATGATCGTCTTATAGAGAGCGGGTCATGGATTTCCATTTTCATTATATGGGGAGGTCTTCGGGAAGTAAACCAAGGTCAAGTTCTTCCTAGGATCGTGTTGTCAAACGGGGTTAGAAGGATATTGGGTGACAAGAAAGATTTCGTTCTCCCTCGAGGGTAAGATCTCTCTTATGAGGTCCTCAAGCATTTTTACTAATTATCTTTCCCTTAATAATTTAAGTTACTTTTAATTATCCTAATGAGAATCTAAAAATTGTTATTGATTTATAATGGTGTATCAATAACAAGTTTTAGATTTTCACTAGGAAAATTAAAAATAACCTAAATTATATCTAAAAGTTCATTCAAACTAGCAACGGAAAAGAGGGAGTAACTTCCCGGGACGGAGGGAGTAGTTTATATTTCTTCATAGAGGACTCTTATCCTCTACTCTGTAATTTTGCTCCATCTAAAATAACTTCTTTTTCTATAAAGAAAAAACTTTGTGCGGATACCCCATCAAGGGTGAAAGGATGAAAAAAAAAAAAACTATCTTGAAACTAATCGGAACTAATCAGGTGACTTTAAATTTCTCATAAATTTAAATTTCTCATAAATTTAACATATACCCACATAGCATAACAGAATTAACATACACATATATACCCCATCAAAAATGAATGGCAAGGAGGTAAAAGATCTAACCTGTCATCTTTCAACAAACATATTTTGACCTTTGCAGCCAAAATTTGTTGTGGCGCTCCTCCCGTAAACTTTTACTACCACTTTGTAAAAATTCCCCCAACAAGATGTAAAACATTGTAGCAATTGTGATGTAAAATATTTAGATGATGCTGGTGGCACTATCGTAAATAAAAGATCATATGAAAATATTTTATATCACAACTACTACAAAAGTTTTACATTTTGTAATGAGATGTTTACAAGTAGTAGAAATATTTTACATGTGCTGGAGCGCTGCAGCAAAATTTGGCTGCTGCAATTCCAAATCTGAATGGTCAAAGACTCTGTATGCTTCAATTGGATTCTCATTCAACTGCTTGTTCCTGGATATTACATAGTAATCCAAATGAATCCATAGCTATAAATTGGTTTTTAAAATAAAAATTAAAAAAAAATGATTAATTAATTCAAAAGTTTCAAATAAAAATCCAATCTTGGAACCATTAAGATGGATTTTCCGTTTTCTATAAAACAAATAACTACACATCCAAGAAACAGATTTATACTCCCTCCGTCCCACGTTAGTTGAGACTTCTTTCCCTTTTGGGCCGTCCCACGTTAGTTGAGACTGTCCAAAATGGCAAAGGAATCTTCACTATTTACCCCACTCATTCTCTCTCCTATTTCACTTTTACACTCACAACATTCTCTCTCCTAACTATTCCTCCCACTCATTCTCTCTCCTATTTAATTCTTCATACTCACAACATTTTCTTTCACTTTTTCTCTCACTTACTTTTTCTTAATTGGTGTGCCCAAAAAGTTAGTCTCAACTAACGTGGGACGGAGGGAGTACATATTTATACATGTATATATATCTTAGAAACAATAAAGATCTAACCTTTTGTGGGTCAATTGAATTAATTTAGCCTTCAATATTCATAGATTGAAGACCGAACTGGGTAATTTTTAAATCCACCATTTTACTCAGAATCAATTCTTAGCTTTTCTGGTGAATGTATCAAAAAAAAATGTAAAAAAAAAAAAAAAGATCAAATCGAGAAAATTGGTTCTGAATAAAAATTAGGAGTATAAGATTCAATATCAAATTCATCTTAATTTTCGAATTAGAGAAAATTGGTTCCGAGTAAAAACTGGATCTTGAAATGAATAAATTGGGGGTTTTCATAAATCAAATAAATATACGTATATATGAAATAAGAAATCAATTAGAAGAGAGGGTAAAGATCTAACCTTTCTTGGGTGGGTCGATTGACGTGAGATTGAAGGCAAATCTGTATCGGGGGGAACTTGTTGAATCAATCGGTTGAGAAGCCATTGGAGAGAGGGTTAAGATCTGTAGAATTAGAAATATAGATCGGCTGAGATTTGAGAAGCCATCGATCGGAGGAAGAGAGAGAGAGAGAAAAAGAAGGGAGAACCGGAGAAGTGCGCACGCGAGAGAGAGAAGAAGAAGAGAGAGAAAGTCAAAGTTGGGGTTGAGAGAGAGAGAGAAAGAAGGGAGAAGGGCGCACTACTCCTACTATAGTCTATAACGAGTGTAACACCCGTGCGTTAAACGCACGATCAAAATAATTTGACAATTCGTAGCATCTAAATTAAAAGAGTTACTATATCTATAAATGTTAATATAGAAATTAAAATAAATAAATATAAAAGGTATTGACAAAATATTAAAATAGGATATAGCGACAAAAGTAAAATGATCCAGAACCACACATACTAAGTCCAATGTCTTATAACCATTATATGTTAGCTATAAACCAAAGTACTGTCAACAGAAACATTATTTGGACATAAACAAAGACTTGGGATCTTAAACATGATTATAATACATACATTTGTTGGACATAATCATATGTCGAGTGGAACGGAAGGGTTATATGTACACAACAAAAACATAAAATGTCATTAATAATAAAAATTACAATTTTGAAAGAAAAAAAATTAATTTTGCATCCTTTCACTAATCTTTTCCCTTAACCAAATTGTTTCCCATATGAAGTAGACCCCATTGATGTCTGAATATTTATTTGGGTTTGTTGCATCAGATGGCATAGCATATCAAGCACAACATCAGTTGTTATGCTGCTAAAAAAAGTAACAAATACAATGGAGTCAAAAGCAGACATAACATAAGAAACCTATAATATAATTTTATACTCCCTTCGTCTAATAATAAATATCATACTTTACTTTCTGACTTGTCACAAAATAAATATCGCGTTTTAAATAAGAAAATAGACTTTGTTCGACTTTGTTAAGGGTGTTTAGAAAATCACAAAGCTGATATTCTATTAAAAAATTATGAGATCTACCAACACTCCTTGAATTGGCTTCGGACTTTTATCAAAATCTCAACCCATCTGTTTGCAAGTTTTTCAACCTGAGCTTCAACCCAAATGAAAAGAAAGAAGAATCATCCTGAGATTTGAGAAATGGAAGATGCAAAATAAATGAAACTCAATAGAAGATGCAAAGAGGAGGGAAGGCATTGGCATCTTAAGCTGCCCATTGATCAGTTAGAATAAGAAAATTAATTGCTGGGAAACTCCCAACACAAATTTCCTTGTATTGAAGAATGAATTTATAGATAACAACCATGTAGAGTGTCGGTCACTTTCGAAACCTTTTCTTCCTGCAAATTAGTCCAATAAAAATTCTTTGGTCAGAAGAAAAGAAAAGAGCATTAATTGTTTAGTATAAACCAAGTGGGTTTGACCAAAAGATTCATCAAGTAAAAAGGTCACAAATAGCAGATACCAGAAGCAAGCACAAGTGAAAAAATAACTTGAGGAATAATTAAAGAAAAGACAAATTTGAACTTTTCTGAAAGGCATGATGGTGGGTATGTATCCATTTTGTGTACATACATGTAAATTATACACTCTCAATAAATTACAGCAAACAATCAACAATAAAATAACTCATTGCTTAGTAGTCACACAAGAACTCCAACTGCACTTTATACATATGTACAATCTAGAGAACACAGTAAACATCCAGAACAGATTGTACATTCGAGAGAGAGAGAGACGCATCCTTACTTTGCCCTCTACTTGAGCAACTCTAGTAAGTTTTCTAAAAGTAACAAAAACCTTCTCTTGAACCACTGTTTTTGTAAGCAAAATGTCATATTTTGCTAATTGTGTCCTCCTACCTAAGAAAAGTTTTAAATGTGGGATTGCTTATCTCAAACTTGAGAGATTTGAGTATCTCATATTCCATCTTCGCAACATCTAGCTTTGTGATTCAGTACCAGTAGTTTTAGAAAGATCGTTGGCACATGGATGGCCTTTATATTCTTACTTTCTATTAAACACATCAGAAATGAACATTCATGAGAAAATAAAAAGGTGTTGAAAATAGAAGTACTCTTGAGTTTGATTCTCACAATGATTTAAGCATTGAAAAAACACCAAGAAGCTTCAATCTCTGCCTATCAACAGCATACACCGACAAGTATCTATCAATGCATAAACTGTTTGGTGCATGAGATCAGATTGAAGCTTGATTTTCGCTGAAACCTTAACCAATCAATCAACAAATATTGGTCTCATGTCAATCGTAAATTCCTTTTGGACCTTCTCAGTACAATCTGGTAGCGGACGCCTTTTTGCATCCCGCTAAATCAAAAAAACTAATCAAACAAACAGACCCCTAATTATCATAGAAAGTTCCTAATGCATCCGTAATTCCATCACCAATTATAGCAAGTGACAGAAACAGTCGAAACATAATTTAACAGATAGATTGCTTTGGTTACATGTATTAACAAATCCACAAATCCTAAAAACTTTCTATTTTAATCTAAAAAATAGCTAAATGAAATGAAATCTTAATCTTGAAAACCCATTAAACTGAATGATCTAGGTTAACTCACCCAAAATCAAATATAAACATAACCAATTATCCCTAGCCATTTCTATCATGAATATTTGTATTTCTTCCTCTACTATTTCTGCATAAGGCATCAAATGCTACTCATTTCTCCATCTGCAACTCAAGTTTGTTAACTACACTGGTGACTACATCTTTTACACAGGAACTATGTTACCTGGACTCGGGATCAGGCATCCGACACGGGTACGGATATAATGTATAATTAAGTAAAACAACATTAAAACTTGTAAATTTTTTATAAATGAAGTCAACTCACTCCTTTTTTTCTTTTTAATTTTTCTTGTCGTATTCGAATAAAAATGCGGGTGTCGGGGTGTCTTGTCGGACACGATACGTGTCGGACACGGGTACTTCAACATATTTGAAGAGTCCGGGTAACACAGCACAGGAATAGTCAGAAGTCAGAAGGCAATAGGTCTTCCAGAAGTCAGAAGGAAATATCACTACTGAATCATGAGGACCATTTCATTGTTGTAACAGAATCTAATTTTGTAACAGAAAAATGATCAAACAGGTCCTCTCTCAACCCTTTCTTTTCTTATAATTTCTGGACCAAAGCATGGTTTAATCTGGCTCTGCAACTTCTTCATGAGTCAGGTGACTACTGAATTTAGACTGAACACATTCGTGTAAACATGCACCAATTAAACAATTAAATTCTAGAAAAGTAACCTTGTCCAAAGCAGGCAGTATCAAACACTGAAACCATAACAATACCACAAACAGCCCTCAAAACATCAGGAAATTCCCTTCTCCTAGTTTTAAGTTAAAAGGTCGAAACATGATCCAAGTAAAGATACTCAAAACTTTTATAAGGTGTATATCCCCAAACGAATGGAGAAATTTTACAAAATGACCATTAATATTAACTAAGGGAAACACATATAAGATAATGGATAGATATACATTCAAATTTTCAAACTTATGGAACATAATAAAGCAAACCATTTATTCGCTAGCAAATAAACACAATAAGAATAATTGTTAGTTTCATCAACACAAAACATAAAAGAATTTTACCTTATTCGGAGCAGATCATCACATCCATCAAATTCCAGCACTGACGCAGTATTCCCATGAAATTCTGACACTACCTCGGCATCACTACCATCATCACCAATCTCGAAATCAGATAAAGTGTTGCCAAAGGAACTTGAACTCTCAGTCATATCGGGAGATTTAGATTGAACTGGGGTATTAACATGAGAGCTTTTACAATCCACTAAATTGAGTTCAACGTCCCCACTTCCATCTGCTTTCACAATTCGTTCACACAACATAGTCCCCGTCTCAAATGTTTTGCCATCGTAATTACTTGTACATACCATATGATTATCTTCCGTTGGCTTCAAAATACTTTCATTGTCCTTGTTACTTAAAGATTCCGATGTGACTTCAGATCTTCCTTGAATCTCCAAATCAGGGCCCATCACATAACAACAAACATCTGACCAGGTTTGAGTTTTTCATATCGACCTGTAGCAGAAATCAGCACAATTATTCATATGAACAATGTAAATGAAAAATAAACCAGAACAAAAGCATATGTGACAAAAGGTTTCCTAATTATTCAGCTGCCAAATTGGTAGATCAGATATTCATGAACATTAGTATACGGTGATGGCGCATATGTTCAAGAAGCGGCTCTCTAGGACCAGGACAAAAAAATCCAAGTTCCAACTTTTGTCTGTAGTGAAAATAAGTCCATTTCCAGCAACCATCACACCATACTACACTTCTCAATTTGTCTTTTACAAAAGAAAGTAAAAAAAAATCGATAGGTAATTTGTCCTTTACAAAATTGAACTGTGTTAAGAGTTTAATGGGGAAAAAAATGCCCCTCTACACATCTACAATCAAGTCTGTTGATAAACTAAATCAGAAATCCTCCCACCATAATCCTTCTTCCTCTTGTCAGCCTTAGCTTGATATGGAGTTTTTTCCTAAAATAACATAATCAAAACCAATTAGCAAATAAATTAAACCCTAATTGCAGCCTAGCCCTAAATAAACAGAATAAGCAAAAATCACTTACATAACTGATAAAAATAATTTACATATAATTGCTTCGTAAACCCCAAATTGACCTTTCCCATCTAAAACCCACATAAATGCCTACAACCCATTTGATAAAATATCCCAATTTAAGCAATTACCTTGTTCGCTGCTTGCAGAAGAGAGAAGGGAGAGAGAGGTGACGGCGGCCATGGAAGAAGAGAGAGGGGCAGCAATAACCTTGGCATAAGAGAGAGGAGGAGACAAAGACATCGTTGTTCGTAGCATAGAGAAGGGAAGATGGAGTGACGCACGGAGAGAAGTGGAGAGAAGTAGAGAGAGATCGATAAGAAAGAGTAAATGGAATATTAAGGGAGATAGAGTGCTCAGGGATGTGGGAGAGGAGGAGGCGCTGTGTGAAAGATGGAGTGACGCCCGGAGCCTTGAGCCCGAGAGAGAGAGAGAGAGAGAAGATATATAGTACAGAATATAAAACGCTTTTTTGTACGCTATAGCTAAGGGTAATATCGGAATTTAAAAAATAGCAAAATTTGAGCGGGAAAATGCTCTCACACTTGTCTCTTTATATAGTTATAGAAGACTACTCTAAGATTGAGTCAGTGTCGGAATTAGAACCCAAACGTGTTTAATGACTATTCGTGTTTAATGACTATTCCATCTTCTTGTGGTCCCACCAACCTATCCCTTTCCTCAAAGGCTCTTTTTTTTTTTTTTTTTTTTTTTTTTTTTGATACCTGGGTTTCACATGGGATTAATCCCTGACCACTCCCCGCCGTGTCCCCAATGAGGTAAATCGCGGATGTGCGTCTGGCCAGTGGCAGCACCCTTTATACTCCTGGCCCCAAGGAAGCCCTCCTACAACGCGGGAGATGACCTCCCCACACTGAGGTTGCAGCCCGCAAGAATGCCTTCTTCGCTTAATCGCAGGATGTGCCTGGCTCCGAAAATCCCTGAAACCCAAGGTATGAAATTAAACCACAATGATCCCCGGAGGGAATCAAACCGGCGACCTCCCCGAAGGAAGGCCACCCAAGATATCGCTGGGCCATGGCCCATTTGGTTCCTCAAAGCCTTTCTTCTGTCAATTAATTGAGTCACTAACTCTTCTTTCAACTCCCTTTTAAAATAAACTAGAATAAACTCGTGTCGAGGACACGTTATTTTTTTTTTTTTTAATTAAGTTCGTGTTTGAGGACACGTTTTTTTTTTTAATTTAAAAAAAAAAATTAAGGGCAAAATTTAATTTAAAAAAAAAATTTTAAGGGCAAAATGGAAAAGAGACAAAATAGTAAGGGCAAAATGGGAATTTCGGCCAATAAAACTATTCATTCAACTGTTCATGACATCCCTCATTTATACTATAGATATTCACATCCGATTTTTTTTTCTCTCTCCTGAAATTCAATTTTTTAATCTAATGGTGTCCTTTTCAAAAAAAAAAAAAAAACCTATTTTTAAATAGTGTTTCTTTAAAACATCATTTTATTTTTAATAAAATATAAAAGAGACAAACTCAATAAGAAAAATTGAATTTTAGATTGAATGGAAATGTTAATAGTATTACAACTCAATATCGATGTTAAAATGTATTGTCAAAAGGGCTTGTGCCTAAGCGACATCTCAAGTAAGTTTAAGTCTCTTCTTCGTCGTAAAAGTTTTAGGTTTGATATCTCCTGCTAGCTAGAATTGAGATTAGGTGGTTAGCAATTTCAAATATATATATATATATATTAAACTATCCAAATGTTACTTTGAATGACATTTGTTTAAAAGTTAAACTTAAACATTTTTAGAAACATAAATACATTAAAATTTTCGATCGTGGAGAGAACTTGATTATTTTTATGTCGCAATAAAAATAACAAATAATGAAATTAATATTTACATAAGATACAAATGGGGGTTAAGATTGATCTATGTAATGTAAATTTTTATTGATCTAACAGTAAATATTAATCATTGTACAAAAATATAGTTAATGTAAGTGGTATGCTTGTTTAGTCTAGTGGTTTGATCTAGTGGTTCAATCTAGTGGTTCGGTTAGGTGATTTGGTATGACGGTTTGGTCTGGTGGTTCAATTTTTCGATCTCAAATCGCGGTTTGTTTTGATTCTGAAAACGTGAGTTTTGTGGGAACATTATTATGTTTCCTTATTTCAAAAGACTTCTATATGGTAAGAAGATTTTGGGACTTTCATGGAGATTTATAAGTATCTTGATTTTATTAAGAGATTGTAATTATGTAAATATCTTTTATTTATGTACATAGTTTTATATTAGGACTAACCTACTAATATTTGATTTCCTTGTGAGTGTGTTATATGTTTTCATATAGAAAGGAATCTCACAAAGGAAGAAGTCGATTGCATGAAGATCTTCTCCAAGGTGCTCTATAAATACAAGGCATTCAGCACAAAGAGAAGTTAGACATATTTTACAAGAGAAAATCACATTCTTCATAGTCATTCGACATTGTAGTTTTAGGTTGTGAGCTTACATCCGTAACTCACATCTAGGTTTTCATAGAGTTCTCTTGTTTTACTTCTGATTAGAATAGATCCTACTTGGGAAAGGGGAGTTGTTCTTATCGTAGAAGGTGATTAGAACTCGTTTAGTATTTTCATATTTTAGTTTTTCACTTCTTTGTTTTTGTAAGAAACAAAAGTTTTTATAGTGAAAAGTTTTTGGGCGTAAGCACAGTTTGCCGATCTCATAGATCACAAGCGTAAATAATTCTTGAGTTATTTGCTTTTAATTGTTTTATTCCGCCGCATTATCTCGTGGATGTGTGGACAAGCCAGTGAGACACATCTCGTACTCACATCCTTTGCCTGTTGCGTGATCTAAGTTTCCTAGCTACACGAAACTTTCAATTGGTATCGAGCCAACTCTCGATATATTACCGAGTGTTGATCCGTAAAGTGTAGTCATTATGGAATGCCAAAATCACCAAAATAGGCCTCCCGTCTTGGATGGCACAAATTATTCTCTTTGGAAGTCTAAGATGCGAAATTACATCAAAAGTATTGATGAAAGAGCTTGGATGTGCATTCTTGTTGCATGGCAACCTCCTACCGTGGAGAAAAAGCCATCTTCCGGTGTTGGTGAGTCCTTCTTTGAAAGAAAACCCGAAGAACAATGGACTCTTGATGAAATACAAGCCGCAAATTACAATTCAAAAGCCATGGGTGCTATTTCCAGCCATGTTTCGGGAATATGTACAAGCTTATAACAAATGAAAGTATAGCCAAAGCTCGCTTGGGATATTTTGCAAACTCAATGTGAGGGAGCACCAAGTGTGAAGGCTACCAGGCTTAGAATTTTAATGGATAGGTTTGAGTTACTTCGAATGGAAGAAACCGAGGATATTGTGTCATATGCTTTGCTAAGATTCATGAGATTTCAAATGAATGCACAAGTCTAGGAGAATCTATCTCCAATGCAAGACTTGTTAGTAAGATTCTAAGGACCTTGCCTGAGAGGTTTAACATTAAAGTAGCGCGTGATTGAAGAAACAAAGGACACAAATACTCGTAGGTCTTGACACCATCATAGGAATCTTGACCGTGTTTGAGCTTAACCTTGAGGCTCGAAGAAAAACAAAACACGCGGTCTTGCTCTCAAAAGTGCCGCCGCATTACCAAGAGAGCTTGTGGAATTATCCTCCGAGATTGACAAGTCAAATCTTGAAGATGAGGATGTTGCTTTTATTTCAAAGAAATTCAGTTCTATATCGAAAAATAGAAGGATGAGCAAATTTCCCAATAGACCTACTTCCGATCTTCGAAAAGCCAAAACCTAGCACCGACACCGGATTCAAGAAACCAAGTTTTGAAAATAAATCATCCGAATCCGTCCAATGTAGGGCATGTCGTGGCTTTGGTCATTATGCCAATGAGTGTGCTAACACACTTAAAAAGAAGGGAATGAGCTTAACTGCTACCCTTAGTGACAAGTGAGGATGAGGAAGAAGAAGTGGCTAACATGTCTGTCTTAAATTGCCATTCTCGTGTTCAATGCTTTTTCGCAGATATAGAAGAAAATACTCTTGAAAATCCCTTGGATGTGGGCTCGCCTGTGTACACATCCGGTGTCACATCTCGAACTAGAGCTAAACCGTTTCTCTATTAAAGGAGATTCAGATGATGAAGATGAAGAAAGAGACATTCCCTATGAGGAACTCTTTGCCACATACAAGGAGCCGCATACAGCATTGGATGAAAAGATTGGACAAAATTGAGATACTTGTTAAGGTAAACAAATCTCTGTCTGATAAATTAGTGCTTGTGAAGATGAAAAAGTCAGACTTTCAAAAGAAAATGATGCTCAAAAGGATACCATTGCAAGACTTGAAGTCCTTGTGACCAAAAGAGAAGTTGACCTTGAAAAATTCAAGAATGAATGTGAAAAGGCTGATAATACTTTCACTAAGCTAAACAAAAGTAAAATGAAAATGGAAGAAGCTTTTTCTATGGGTCAACGTGACAAAATTGGTATAGGTTTTGAAAATAATTTTGTAAAGGAGGGATATGAGGGTTCTACCTCTAAAAGTGTGAAAAAACAAGTTTTTAAAGAAAAAATCATTCTGAGTGAGAAGAGACCAAGGAAGAGGCATTACATTTGCCATTACTGCCTAGCTCCTGGTCACATTAGGCCCTTCTACAAACTCAAGGCCGATAAAAATCTGGGTAATTTCAAATGCCTCAGTATGTGTGAGAAGATGTATACACATCCTAACACACATCCAAATAATCCGAGACCTCTCGCAACCCAAAAAGAAAACCGCTAAACAAATGGTAGCCAAACCAATTACCACCTGTAATGTTGTCTACTCTTCCCTCAAGAGTACCGTCTCGGCTCTTGGTATTTTGATAGTGGGTGCTCTAGGCACATGACCGGGAACTGCCAGCCCTCCTTGACTATGAAATAATAAATGGAGGGAAAGTAAATTTTGGTGGAGGTGCTCAAGGAAAGATTGTTGGGAAAGGAACCCTAGATGTCAAGGGTCTCCCAAAATTGCACAATGTGTACCATGTGGAAGGCTTGAAAGCCAACCTAATAAGCATCACCAACCGTGTGATGATGACCTATTTGTGAAGTTTGATAAGCACTTGTGTGAAGTATTTGATAAGGATAATAAATGTGTGTTTACTCGGTCCTAGATCTGCCGATAATTGTTACCAATTTGGTGACAATCTTTCTTGCCTAAGCTCAAAAGCTAATGATGTCAATCGTGGCACCAAAAATTAGGGCATGCTAGCCGTAGAACTCGGGAAGAACTTCAAAGGTTTGAAGCCATTAAAGACCTCCCTAAACCGAACTTCAAGAACCCCGATGTCCGCGGTTCATGTCAAAAGGGAAAACAAACAAAAGCATCACATAAAAAGGTCCAACAATGCTCCACAACTAGATGTTTGGAGATGATTCACACCGATTTAATGGGACCTATTGAAGTAGAAAGCTTTGGTAGGAAAAAGTATGCCTTTGTGTGTGTTGATGATTATTCTAGGTACACTTGGGTAATGTTCTTAAGAGAAAAGTCGAAACAATTGGAGAATTCAAGAATTGGTACAAAAGAGTTAGAAATCTTTATGGTCTTAAGACTGTGAGGATTAGGTCCGACCATGGTACCGAATATGAGAATCAAATGTTCACCAATTTTTGCAATTCTAAGGGAATCACTCATGAGTTTTCTCGCACCAATCACCCCACAAAGAAATGGAATTGCCGAAAGAAAGAATAGAACCTTGCAAGAAATGGCAAGTGGTCATGCTAAGTTCAAAGAACTTGTCCAAAAGTTTTGGGCGAGGCTTTAAACACTGCTTGTCACATTGGCAATAGGGTGTTTCTAAGGATTGGGAGCACTGTCACCCCATATCAAATTCTCCTTGGAAAGAAACCAACCGTAAAATATTTTCATGTGTTTGGTTGTGTTTGTTATATTCTCAATGATAGAGAATACCTGTCCAAGTTTGATTCAAAAAGTGACAAAGCAATTTTCATGGGCTATTCCACAAACAAGAGCTTACAGTAGTTTTCAATCTCAAAACCAAGACCATTATGGAATCTGCTAATGTTAAATTTGATGACTCACTTGATCTTAACCTCAAGACTGCGAGGATGATGTTTCGGGTTGCTTGCTAGGCGGAAGGATGAAGAAACAAGTCTTTGAAAAGCAAAAGAAACTTCCAGTCTTGATAAAAATGATGAACCCGACAAGGATGTAACCAAGGATGTGGACACATCTGCCTCCACATCTGAACCCACATCTGCACCCACATCCACTCAAACTCCTGTGGCGAGGACAGTTCCTCAGATTGATCGAGGATGATGCTCCGTAAGGTAATGTGAATGGGTGTGTGGATAGGTCAAAGGATATCCCTTCTAAAATCCAGAAAAACCACCCCACTTCACAAGTTGTGGGAGATGTGCATGCTCAAGTGAGAACTAGACAAAAGGACAAAGTTGATTATAGAAAGATGGTGGTTTATGGAGTTGCTCCTCAGCATACTCCCGGAGTAAGCTTCTGTTGTTTTGTTTCTAAAATTGAACCTAAGAATGTTACTTGAAGCATTGAAAGATCTTGACTGGATTATGGCTATGCAAGATGAATTAATTCAATTTGAAAAGAATGAGGTATGGACTCTTGTTCCTAGACCCTCACATGGTAATGTAATAGGAACCAAATGGATTTTTAAGAACAAACCGATGAGCAAGGTGTGATAACTAGAAATAAAGCTAGGTTAGTTGCTCAAGGTTACACTCAAATTGAGGGAATTGACTTTGAGGAGACATTTGCTCCTGTTGCAAGAATTGAGTCCATTAGGCTTTTGTTAGCCATTGCATGTTACCTCAAAATTACTCTTCATCAAATGGATGTCAAGAGTGCCTTTTTAAATGGGATATTAAATGAAGAAGCCTATGTTGAACAACCTAAAGGCTTTGTGGACTCCAAATATCCTAATCATGTGTATAAACTGAAGAAAGCTCTGTATGGGCTAAAGCAAGCCCCTAGAGCTTGGTATGGTAGGTTGACTGACCATTTGCTTCAACTAGGATTCAAGAGAGGTGAGGTTGACAAAACTTTGTTTGTGAGAAGAAACAAAAAGGAGATTCTTGTGGCACAAATCTATGTAGATGATATTGTGTTTGGGTCAAACTCTGACCCTATGTTAGCTAACTTTGTGGATAGCATGACTTCCACATTTGAGATGAGCATGGTAGGAGAATTGAACTTTTTCTTAGGCTTACAAATTAAGCAATTCAAAGATGGCATGTTCATTTCTCAGTCTAAGTATGCCAAGAATCTTGTGAAAAAGTTTGAGCTTGAACACTCTTCACATCAAAGAACCCCAATGGGATCTTCCCAAAAGTTAAGCCATGATTCAGATGGTGAGAGTGTTGATCAAACCCTCTATAGAAGCATGATAGGAAGCCTGCTTTACCTCATTTGCAAGTAGACTGACATTATGTTCGGTGTGTGTCTATGTGCTAGATACCAAGCCAACCACTAAAGTGTCCCATCTTAAAGCCTTGAAAAGAATCATTAGGTATGTGAGTGGGAATTTGTGAACCTAGGTCTACATTACTCTAAAGAAACAAACACAAATTTGGTTGGGTACACTGATTCTGATTGGGCTGGAAATAGTGATGACAGAAAAAGTACCACTGGTGGATGTTTCTACCTAGGTAATAATCTTGTGTCTTGGTATAGTAGGAAGCAAAATTGTGTGTCCTTGTCAGCTCTTGAATTTGAATATGTTGCCCTTGGGAGTTCTTTGCACACAATTACTTTGGATGAATCAAATGCTAAAAGATTATGGATTAAATAGCAAAGTTTTTACTGCTTTTTGTGATAACAAAAGTGCCTTGGACATATCTAAAAATCCTGTTCAACATTCTAGAACAAAACACATTGATATTAGACATCATTTCATTAGAGATCTAGTAGAACAAAAAGCGTGTGTCCTGGAATTTGTTGGGACCGAAAATCAATTGGCTGATATATTTACAAAGGCATTAGATTTGGAGAGATTTTCCTCCTTGAGGAAGTCTCTTGGCTTGTGTGATATCTAAGGTTGTGAGACCAGATGTGTCTCACATCCTCTAACACATCTGTAGATTAGTTTAACTGAAAAACAAAACACAAAACAAAAAAAAAAATCATAAAAAGAAAAAGCCAAAAATATCATGCATTAGCACGAAATTTCTCAGTGTGGTCACTTGTGAGTCTTCATCTTTGACATTATTTTTGATCACTTAATTGTGAGTATTTCCTGTCCATGTAATCTTTTGATTACTTGGTATAACCTTCCTAGGTATCTCACAGTGGGTGCTAAAAGAAAAAAAAAATATATATATATGTGAGAAACAGCTGCTTCACCCTTAGTATGAAGCCATACCATTGTGATCAAGTGATTTTCATAAGAAAACTTGAAGTCAAACTTGATAAGATCATTGGGAAAAAGGGCTATCTTTGGGATCAAGTAAAGTGAAAGCTACTCACATTGCAAAAATCCACAACAAAAAATTGGTGGATGCATCCTAGAGGCTGTGCAGATTGGATTATTGCTCATTGACTTTTTGTGATCTAAATGTGTCCCAATATGTGACTCACATCCTATGCCACATCCATAAGCTGAGAATATTTCCTTCACTTGTGTGTTTGCATCATGCTAGGCATATTGCATTTTAGGACATATAGGAGCTTTGTAAATATGCTAGTTAATTAATTTTCTCTCTTAATTTACTCTTTGATTATATAGGTTTTTGATCTCCAATATCTTTCATGAAAAGAAAAGATGTGTATCAATCCTTGATTGAAAAGGTTGAAAAATTCTTTTGGGATTCTATTTTAAAAATAAAGATATGCCGAAGCAATTTGTGTTTTCATAAAAATCTTACAAAATCTTGATTTATTTTAATCCCTTATTTTCTTGGAAGGTGCTTGTGTGTTACAACCTCAAAGGATTTCTAGCCGTTGGAGGACTCTTAAGGATTTTGAGGTATGTTAAACCTCTTTGAAAAAGGATTCCTAATTTTAGTAGGAAAGGGGGAGCTGTGAGTATTTAATATACCTCACATCCGTCCCATCCCCCATAAACCTTGTCAAAACCCTTTGTTCTTCCTCCTCTTTGCTCTCAATCACACACACCCTTGCATTAATTCCTCTTTACTCTGTTCAACCAACCCAATTTCTTCTGTTAAATGGCCGAGCATTCGAATATAAGAGAAGAAGATGTTCTTGACATTGTGCCTATTTCAATAGCAAGAAGAGAGGACTCCATTCTCCTAAATCCCGTAATCTCTAAATTTCTTGCTGATTTTTCTTCTCCTTCACCTTCGTCGAACCAACAATGGATGCTCCTTCTCCCAAATCCTCTTCATTGGAAGCCGTGACTGTTTCTGCCTAGGAAAACCCTAAGGCTCCATCCGCTCCGGTGATCCCACCATCGGATGTCGCCATTGCTGTTGAACCTTCCTCAACTAAGAAGAGGAAGTTGACCCAAGAAAAACCCCCAAAGTCTGTTACACATCGCCGGTGCCTCCTCGTGGTCTTCGACGATCTGGTAGGACTCAAGCTGTCAGAGGCTGACAAAGCTAAGAACCTTCTAAAACCTGGCGGGAAACCTACAACGGCCATTGTTCTTGAAGAAATAGAAGAAGATGATGAGGTAATAGTCCCTCTTATTAGGACTAGGGCTAAATCAAAAATTACTCCTCCCTCTGTTATTGATGCTGTCCCTGTGATTAATCCCTCTGAGGTTTTGCCTACTGTTGCTCCCCATGCTGAACCTTTGATCTCTATTGAGACTGATCCCCATGCAATACCTGTTGATCCTATTGCTCCTGCTTCTCCCATAATATCTTCTGATCCCATTATCCCCAATACTGCTTCACCCCCTAGGGATAATGTTTCTAGTCCTGTAGCTGAGCCCTCTGCTCCCTTGGTCTCTAGTCCTGTTGAGGACCTTATTTCATTCAGTGATGATGAACCCCTGGCTAAGATTTTAAAAGATGTAAAGGGAAAGAAAAAGGTAGCTGAGACTGATTTGGAGCCAATAGAAGAAGAGTCTGACTCTAGCTCAGATGATGATGATACTGCTTCGGATGAAAACTACAAGCTTGGGAGAGAAGAGCTAGATCAAGAAAAAGAGGACCAAGTGCTAGATTCCTCTGATGCTGATGATAATGATGTTGAACCCATCAAAGTGCCATTCCCTGTGAAGGATGTGTCTAAGGATGTGCCCACATCCAGACGCACATCTACTCGAAAGAAGGCTGATTTGGGTATGTCATCTTCTCTATCTCTTGTCTCTAACCCCAAACCCTTTTCCAAAAAGTTTCTGTCCAAAAAGGCTTCTGATAGATTTGAGTTAATTTCCTCTAAAGCCTTTGTTGTTGAGATGAAAAGGGATAGGGACACCTTTGTTAAACTTGGAATGGATAAGTTTTTTGAGGAAAGAGGATTATTCTTGACTGTGGACCATCCCCTTCCCTTCTATCCAAAATTGGTCTATGAGTTTTATGCCAATCTGCCTAAGAACTTTGATAGAACTTACTCTCATTCCACTTTGGTGTTTATGTTAGAGGAATATTTGTTCACTTTACACCTTCGATTATCAATGATTTTCTTGGATTGAGTGATAATCTTGATGATGTAGTTTCTATTGAGGAGGATGAATCGGTTTACGCTCTCACACATGGAAAGGTCACTTCCTGGCCTGTAAAGCCTAAGGATTTAGGTAGTGGTTCATTATCTTCCCTTTATTGTTTTCTCCACTCCATCCTTGCAGCCAATTTATGTCCCTCCAATAACAAAACCTCTGTTACTCGAATGCAAGCTTTGCTTCTGTATAGATTGGGACTTAAGAAGCGTATTAATTTTGGGGATTTCATTTTTAGAAAAATTTGTGATTATGGAGAGTCTCCCTCGAAAAAATGGTCTTTACCTTACCCTTCATTGATCTCCCAAATTCTCATAGCCAATGGGGTAAAGGCTGAAAGAGGAGAAGAAAGGGTGGAAAACTTTGCCCTGTTTAAGGAATCCAAAACTCTTTTAGACCCCAAGCAGAGGCATGTTGATCTCCCAGGTTAGCCTTTGTTCCCGAACTTGGTATGGAAGATGTGGACACATCGATGTCACATACGAAGAGATTTTCTTTGCTCGGATGAAAGATTTGGATCTTTGAAATTGTAGTTCTTGAAGCTCAAGTCCAAGCCTCTTTAGCTCATGCCAATAAGTTGAAAGCTCTTAGAGATAATCTCCTTAGATGGTATGCTAAACTTTCTAGTCAAAAAGGGGGAGATTCTAGTTCAAATGTTGATCTTCTTCTTTGGAAGTGAAGTACGGGATCTTTGCTTTGTGAATGCTGCTAAAGCTAAAGCTCTTGCTGGCTTTAGGTGGAGACAGTTTGATCTTTGATTTAGGGGGAGAAAGTTTTTTTTTGGTATTTTGATGTGATGGTTGCTAAAGACAATTTTAATTTTCTGCTTTAGTTTTTAGTTTTTAAAACAATGGTCTGTAATAGCTTTAATTAGGATGTTTCTGAATGGTTTTTTGGTTTTGCTTAATGAACTGCTAGTATTTTGTTCTAATTCTGTTTTGCAGTTGTTATGTGTGGATGTGTATACACATCTGGACACACATCCATTCAGGGGGAGTTATGTTTTTCAATATTCTGTGATCATAATATTATGTTTGTTATAAATCTTTGGTTTTGACCAGAAAGTCCAAAATAGGGGGAGATTGAAAACGTGAGTTTTGTGGGAACATTATTATGTTTCCTTATTTCAAAAGACTTCTATATGGTAAGAAGATTTTGGGACTTTCATGGAGATTTATAAGTATCTTGATTTTATTAAGAGATTGTAATTATGTAAATATCTTTTATTTATGTACATAGTTTTATATTAGGACTAACCTACTAATATTTGATTTCCTTGTGAGTGTGTTATATGTTTTCATATAGAAAGGAATCTCACAAAGGAAGAAGTCGATTGCATGAAGATCTTCTCCAAGGTGCTCTATAAATACAAGGCATTCAGCACAAAGAGAAGTTAGACATATTTTACAAGAGAAAATCACATTCTTCATAGTCATTCGACATTGTAGTTTTAGGTTGTGAGCTTACATCCGTAACTCACATCTAGGTTTTCATAGAGTTCTCTTGTTTTACTTCTGATTAGAATAGATCCTACTTGGGAAAGGGGAGTTGTTCTTATCGTAGAAGGTGATTAGAACTCGTTTAGTATTTTCATATTTTAGTTTTTCACTTCTTTGTTTTTGTAAGAAACAAAAGTTTTTATAGTGAAAAGTTTTTGGGCGTAAGCCTGGTTTGCTGATCTCATAGATCAGTAAGCGTAAATAATTCTTGAGTTATTTGCTTTTAATTGTTTTATTCCGCTGCATTATCTGTGGATGTGTGGACAGTTGTGAGACACATCTGTACTCACATCCTTTGCCTGTTGCGTGATCTAAGTTTCCTAGCTACACGAAACTTTCAGATTCGATAAAGTTTGATTTAGTTTTGTTTGTGATGAGAGGGGTCAGACCACAAACCAAATCGAACCAAACCAAATTGAATCAGTGATTTGTCAATTTTTGAGATCAATTCAAATCAAATCATTTGAGCTTGAAAACCAAACTAAATCATAAGATTTGATTTAATTCGATCTTATAATACAATTTAAACCAAACCTTTTACACCCTTACCTCTAGGCTCCATCCGTATGTCATTTTCCAACAGCATTGCCTTCTCTCTTCTCACTCAGTGTAAGGTTGCCAATACATGTTTTTCTTTATGGAATGAGCTAGTTTTCAATGTGCATTTTAGGGAAATACACTGCATCAGACTTGATGACGCCATAAAAATCAACCCGTAGAGGGGTGGCAAAGGTTGTAGAAAGCACATCGAACCTCGCCCAAAATTTGTAAAATAGCACCGTTAGGGGTGCGGGGGGTTGCCCCGCTATAACCTTCGGGTGTAAGAATAAGTACGTGTTTATGAGAGTAAATATGTATGGAGAGCTCTAGAGAGAATATTGTAGAGAGAAAGCATAACGATGTATGACATACCTTCACTAAGTATGAGTTATTCCGGCTAGGTGGCCGGAATCATCATTTTTATTTTTTAGGGTTCATACTAGGCAGTGTATGCAAAATGGATAGAAAGAAGAAAGGAATGGGTTGCCATTTTTGTGTTTTGGCAGAAAATATGAAAAAATGAACTCTCTCTCTAGGGACATCATTTTTCGGCCTCCTTCTCTCTGGCTCCCTTTTTTTTGACGACCTATTTGGTTGTTCAAGTTAGGTGGCGACTATCCACTTTCGTGGAGTCTCGGCGGCTATTTAGCTTAAACATAAGAGGCCTTTGACATCTACTCTGGCGATTTGCTCCGGCGAATAATTTCGGCTAGATTGTCGGAATTCGCTTACTTTTCTTTCCTTTTCTAGTAATTTCAGAAGGTATATATGTGCAATAGGAAGAAAGGAAATGAAAATGTGTACCGTCCACCTTTGATTTCGACAGAAACGATAAAAAAGGATTAACACTCTCTCTTTAAGGGCATCTATTTTCGGCGGCACCACACAGGAAAAGATGGCGTTTTCCGGCAATGAAACCACCGATGACGCCATGAAAATCAGCCCGTAGAGGGGGTGGCAAAGGTTGAAGAAAGCACATCGAACCTCGGCCAAATCTGCAAAATAGCACCGTTAAGGGTGCGGGGGATTGTCCCGCTATAACTCTCGGGTGTAAGAATAAGTATGTATTTATGAGAGTAAATATGTATGGAGAGCTCTAGAGAGAGTATTGTAGAGAGAGCATAATGATGTATGGCATACCTTCAGTGAGGAGGGTTATAAATATATAGGGTAGTAAAGTGTATAGTAGGTACTTTGGGGTGGGGTGGGGGGTCCACCGTATGTATTTGATATAAGTATATATGTGATATATTTGGTTGTATGATATTGTGTATAAGTGTATGTATAAATATATTCAAAAAGTCAAGGTCCATTATTAAAGACTAATGAAGGGTTTGTATATTCAATTTATTCAGGGGCGGAGCCAGGAATTGGCTGAGGGGGGGCAAGATTACACGGGGGTTCGAGGGCAGCGCCGCCGAAAAAAAAAATTCGGGTCGGACAAGTAAAAAATGGGTCGGATCCATGAAATACAATGTATTTTAGTTAACAAAAATGATAAAAGTAAATAATTCAAAGAACGATTGAAATAATGTTGAAGTATTTAACGCAAACAATTTATTAAAATATATTACTCGTACAAAAAAGAAAATCAAATTTGCTAATTAAACTTGGGATAATAGGAAGAAAGACAAAAAACAAAAAAAATGGGAAAAGCCTAACTAATTAATTAAGATTGAAAAAATGTGAGGAAATTAGGAGAAAGAGAAAAACAAAACTGTTAAGAGAAAGAATAGCAAAGATGGAAGACAAATAAAATTAATTGAAAATGTAGGTAGCAGGGTTCGAACATGAACCAAAGGCTTTAACTTCACCCCTTCTACCGCTGAACCACACCACTCATTGGTATTAATCTTGAAGTTAATTATATATATACATATATAACAAAAATATGGGGGGGCAAAAAAAAAAATTTCCACTGCATTTTCGCCAAGCCAGGGGGGTGGGGCGAGTGCCCCCTCCTGCCCCCCCTGGCTCCGCCCCTGAATTTATTTATGTAACTCAATCATTTCAAAAAAAAAAAAAAAAAAAGTGCCTCATTTGACAAATTAACAATTTTATGGAATGTGTTTATTTATTTGTACTAGATTGACTCCCGTGCGATGCACGGGGCATTACTGTATATTCAAAAAACAAAAATTGAACTAAAATAAAAAAAAAAATTCAATTTCATTTATACATTGTGAAATAATTCCATAAAGACTACATTGTCAATACATAAAAATTAGAAAACAATAAAATAGGAATATAAAAGAAATCATAAGGAATATGCGTTTCTCCATATACAATTCTGTAGTGTTTTATCATTTAAAAAAGTAAATAAAACACACGAATCACATACGAAATAAGTTATTGAAATTACTAAAAAAATGTGAAGATTGGAAATCTATGTAAAAAAAGATGATTTTTTTTTTTTTTTTGATAAAGAGAATTTTTTAAATAAAAACAAAAGCTTTGTTCATACCAAAAGGATAATATAGTTATCTAATAAAAATTAATATCATTCTTTTTCAAATGGAAACTTCCCATTAAGTCATGCTCTTACATCTAAAAGATTATGTCATATTTATTTACATTAACTCATTATGAACATAATAATGATATTTATTTTCAATGTAACTTATTTAATTTTTAGGAGAAAAATAAAAATCCTAAAAATACTAACAATTTCGTTAAATGAAAAGAAATTTTTCCAAACCCCCCACTTCCTAATCAAACCCAACCCACTTCTTCCTCTCTCTCTTTTAAAATACAAATTTATACTATCTTTATTTCTTATAATATTGACATACACTTCAATAAAAATTTTAAAAATGATTGTCATCTTTCCCGATATTCGTCTTTATAAATACACAATATTTTGAGACAAATAAAAAAAATCGACAAATTTATTACCCCATCACTTATTAAATAGAAACCAAAACCCACATTCCTTACAAAAATCCAAATTCAACACAATTCCAACTCATCATCTTATAACCCACAACTTTTATTTTATTTTATTTCATATTCTTTATTTTTATGATCGATAAAACTATTATTATTATTATCATTTATAATTAAAAATAAATACCTCACACTTTTAATGTTTACTAAAAATATATTGAAAAAAATGAAAATTAAGAAAAGATAATTAAGAAATTTATATTTTAAAAAAGAGGGTTTCTTTTTCTCTATCCAAATCAAATGAAAGAAGTCTCTAGTATATAAAGAGAATTTTTTTTATGAATTTTTGTTTTAAAAAAAAAAAAAATTAGTATAAAATAATCGAGGGTAAAGAAATCGGATGTAAAATAAATCGAAAAGACAGCCAGCCAATCAAAGGGCGACACATGTCAAAATTCTTAAAAAATAAAAGGGAAAAAAACCTGCATAAACGCACCGTTGTCAGCGCGTGAAGTACACGCGCCAGAGGTATGTTGAAATTGCCCTTCCACAAACGGACGACACGTGCCCAATGTTAAAAAAAAAATATATATCCCTAATGCATTCACGCGCCTCTTTAGGCCCGCGTAATTTACGTCTCTCATAATTTTAACCAATTAAAAAATAAAAAACAAAATAAATCATTAACTATCCACTTTATTTGGGTAATTGTTCATAGAATTTCAATCCTAACCGAGTAACTACAAATGTGCCCTCGGTTATTTTAAAACTTATGCAAGTATTTTTATATATAGAGAGAGATAGTGATTTATAACTAATTCTTTTATGGTTATTTCTAAAACTATATTATATTCACTTCTAATATGAGATTTAAATTAATGAAAAAATTTAACCAAGATACTAATATGAGTTTTAAGTGCTACATAAAAAAGAGTAAAGAAGACAAAAAAAAATCACTACTATTCTTCAATATATATATTGAAAATTTTCAGTAAAAATAAATTGCAAAATTAGCAAAGTGTAATTAATAAATTTATATTTAAAAAATAGGAAATTTTTTTTTCAACATCAAATGAAAGAAGTCTTTATTTATAGAGAATTTTTTATAATATTTTTGTGTAATTTTTTTTATTAAATAATTAATTTAGAACAAAATAATTTTTTTAATACTATAATTATTATTATTATTATTATTTTCATTTATAATTATAAAAATACTTCACAGTTAATTAATTTCACTAAAAAGAAAGTCAAAATTTAGCAAATGATGATTAAGAAATTTATATTTAAAAAAGATGAATTTTTTTTTTGTGTCCAAATCAAATGCAAGAAGTCTCTATTTAAAGAGGGAAAAAAATTATGAATGTTGGTGTAAATTTTTTTTTTTTAAAAAAAATTAATTGATTATAAAATAATTGAGGTCAAAGAAATCGGATTAAAAAAAAATCTGAAATTCAACCGGCCAATCAACGTGCGACACGTATAAAAAAAACTACTTCAATCAAAATTTTGAAATTGATGACCATCATTCCCGATATTCGTCTTTATTAATAATTTATTTACTATGCTTCAATTTTTTTAAATAAAATAAATAAATTGTTTGATATATCGAACTAAATTAAACTCAATAACCATATTACCCCTTCCAACTCATTATCCTATACCCCATCACTTTTATTTTATTTTATATTCTTTATTTTTAGAATTAGTAAAATTATTATTATTATCATTATCATTTCTACTTAAAATAAACTTGACACTTAATTCATTTTGACTAAAAACATAGTGAAAAATTAAAAAGGAAAATTAACAAAGAATAAATAAGAAATGATAGTACAGTTATCTAATAAAAATTAATATCATTATTTTTTAAATATTAATTTCTTATTATTTTTGTGTAATTTTTAATAAAAATTAATGTAGTACAAAATAATTTTATTATTTTTATTATTATCATTTATAATGAAAAAAATACTTCACAGTTAATTAATTTCACTAAAAAGAAAGTGAAAATTTAGCAAATGATAATTAAGAAATTAATATTTAAAAAAGATGATTTTTTTCTGTGTCAAAATAAAATGCAAGAAGTCTCTATTTAAAGAGGAAAAAACATTATGAATGTTGATGTAAATTTTATTTTTAAAAAAATTAATTTATTATAACATAATTGAGGTCAAAGAAATCGGATTAAAAAAAATCCGAAATTCATCCGGCCAATCAACGGGCGACACGTTTAAAAAAAAATCAACTTCAATCAAAATTTTAAAATTGATGACCATCATTCCCGATATTCGTCTTTATTAATAATTTATTTACTATGCTTCAATTTTTTTAAATACAATAAATAAATTGTTTGATGTATCGAAATAAAATAAACTCAATAACCATAATAAAAGTGATGGTGTTTAGAAAAATATTATATTTATAATTAAAAATAATGCGTCAAAATTAAATATTTTTCACTAAAAAAATTAAAAAAAAAAGAAAATTAACAAAGAATAATTAAGAAATTTATATTTAAAAAAGAGGTTTTTTTTTTCTATGTCCAAATCAAATGAAAGAAGTCTCTATTTAAAGAGGAAAAAAAATTATGAATTATGGTGAAATTTTTTTTTTTTTTAAAATTCGTTTATTATATAATAATTGAAGTCAAAGAAATAGGATAAAAAAAATTTTTTGAATTCCTTCCAGCCAATTATAGATTGACACGTGGAGAGTTTTTTTTAAAAAAAAAAAAAAAAACAAATTACGCAAACACTCGCTGGTGTCGGCGCGTGAAACGCATGCGCCAGCGAAATGTCCATTTTGCCCTGCCTTTCTCAGCCGACACGCGTCCTGAACGTTTAAAAAAAATAAAAAAAAAAGTGAAGACCAATCCGATACTGCCACGTGTTGTTTCAACCCATTTTTTTGCAAATCTGCCACCGTGTGAAATGACCAAAATGCCCCTCATTCCTCTTCTATTTACCAAGATCTTATTATTATATATGTATAGATTTTGTTCAAATTACACAATAAATATTCCAAAAATAAATTATTTTGTACATAATACTCGCTCCGTTTCAAAAAATATGTCCTACTTTGACTTTCATGATTAAAAAATGAAGTGACGATATTTTATTGATTGATCAATTATGACCCGACCCACTCTAGTTAACATCGCCAATGAAATCATGACAAATTATTGTCTTTTTTTTTTTTTTTTTTTTTTTTTGTAAACATATCATGTGCCCCTATTATTATCCATTGATGAAACATCAAAATCAAATTAAATGGACGCGGTCGAGATTAAGTGCAAGCTAGATTTTTACTACCAGGGAATACTCCTTCCGTCTCATTTCATTACATCATTACAAGAGGTATCTAAAGTAATATAAAAGCAGCACAGCCTTGGAGCCAAAAAGTCAGGGGCATTTTCGTAACTTCACATGATGGCATTTTGGCAATTAACAAGGCGGAGGAGACACGTGGCACGCGTTGACTGGGCGCGTGCACCACACGCGCTTACAAAGGCGCGTGTCCGGGTATGCTTTTTTTTTTTTTTTTTTTAAAGCCACGACACGTGGCGTGCTCTGATTGGTCCGTTTATTTCCGGATTTTTTTTTTCCTCCTATTTTTTTGACCTCAATTATTTTATAAAAAAAAAAAATTTTAAAAAAAAATTTTACACCAAAATTCATAATTTTTTTTCCTCTTTAATTAGAGACTAATTTCATTAAATTTGGACAAAAAAAAAATTTCACTATTTTTTAAATATAAATTTCTTAATTATCCTATCTTAATTTTTCTTTTTTATTTTTCAATATCTTTTTTTTGCAAATTAATTAAGTGTGAATTATATATTTTTATTATAAATGATAATAATAATAATTATTAGTTTACTTTTTAAATATACATTAATGTTTGTAATGTTATTTCTTTCGTTTCAAAATTTTACATTAACTTTTTAAACATATTAAGTACTATTTTATAAAATATTCCTTAGTACGAATATATTAATTTATTTTTTTACCCGAAGTAGTATTATTTTGGACAAATTAATGTTTATAATGTTCGTATCTTCGTATCTTCGTGTCAAAAAATAAATATTACTTTTTGAGACAAGTTAATTCATTGAGGCAAAGGAAATAATTTTTTTTTTATATAGAAAATAGTACTAATTATGGGATGAAAGTAATATTCATTTTTTTAATTGAATGAATTTTTTTTTGTTAAAAGGTAGAATTTTTATATGTCCAAAAAAAAAATTAACATTGCTTCTTTCGTCTCAATGAACATTTTAAAAAATAATACTACTTTTTTCTTCTAAAAAATTAATGTAATATTTTTAGACGAAAACACTAACATTACAAACATTAATTGCAGAGGCGAATGAAGTAGTATTGATTTTTAAAATATTCATTGGGCTGAAGGAAACAATGCTCATTTTTTTTTGAAAAAAAATGTAGTATTATTTTTGGGTTATTCATTTCGAATCGAAAGTAATATTCATTTTTGAAATATTGTAATGTTAGTGCCTTCGTTTCAAAATATGACATTATTTTTTTTAACAACTTAAGTATATCCGAAGTGGTATTATTTTGAGAAAATTAATCTTTATAATGTTTGTATCTTCGTTTGTCAAAAAATAAATATTATTTTTTGAGACAAGTAAATTCATTGAGGCAATATAATTTTCAAATAATTGTTTTGCAATGTCAAACATCTCTATTTTCTTTTGTATTTGTTTCGATTTCGATCAGTTATGCGTTAGTAACTGTCCGTGCATCGCACGGGGGTACTGCTAGTAAAATTAAAAGCACCATTTTATTGTCGCGTTACAAAATGCACAAACTTAAAAAGAAATGTTTTTAATACTTACTCCCTCCGTTCCATATCTAGATGTCTAGTTTGACTTTTCACGTAAATTAAGAAAAGAGTATTATATTGAATGTGTTGTGAGTGTGAAAATAAAATAGGAGAGAGAATGAGTGGAGGTAATAGTAAATTATAATGGTGTTGTGAGTATTAAAATAATGTAGGAGAGAGAATGAGTGGAGGGAATAGTAAAGATTCCTTTTCATTTTAGGAAATGTGCACGTAAGTTTGGGACGCCCAAAATGAAAAGTGTGCACGTAGGTATGGGGCGGAGGGAGTATTTATTAATGGGACCCACTTGTAATATTTGCATTGTCTCTCTTTTACCTAACTTTCCATACTCACAACACTTACTCCACACGATACATTTTCTTAATTTTTGTACAAAACTCATTTTGTGTCATTTGAAACGGGACGGAGGAAGTAGGTAATATTAAGAACGATTTTTTTAATGTGCGCCCTAGGGACACATGTTAAGTTTTGTTAAATAACACAATCAATGTATTTATTATTACTTTAACCTATTTATTTTCATAATTATATAAAAAAAATGTTTTATATATGTAAATATACATATTTATAGAAATATATAAATGTATTGATTTTTTTATTGGTAGAAAAGAAAAACCGTATTAAGAAACTCGATAGATTATTTTTTAAGAAGGAAATACAATCATAGCAGAAGAAGGAAATTATAAGATAAAACCCACGCCACGGCTCCTGAAAAGGAATTAACTACAACTACAAGTCTACAACCCCTATATAAATAAGCTTGCCCTAATTACATTGAAACAACATAAATCTACCCACAAACAATTTTCTTCTTCAAACGCATACGAACGGACCGACCGACACAAAATCAAACCTTTGGTTCAGGTATGTAACAACACCATACTTTTTACATATTACTCCCTCCGTGTCTAAAAAAAAATAGTTTTATTTTTATTTTTCGTAGTCAATTTAATCTAACTTTGATCATAATATTATGATTATCAAAATTTTAATACTGAACATATCAAAAGTGTCGACTTGGGCCAAGCGAGAAAAGCCCAATCACAGGCAGCCGTGGCCTTCACATTCTTAATGAGTCTGGCTCAACCACCATAAGGCCCAAGGCCCAGCAACAGGATCAGTCAACCTAAGCTCATTGTCCGACCTCCAAGGTCCCGACCTAGCTTGGTCCGATTCTACGATTCATGCTCTAATTCGGGTACGATCCAGCTCTACCCGCCAGTCAGGTCGACCTAACCTCAAATGGCAACCTCGACCTAATAAACAAGTGTCGACCTAACTGATACAGACGCACGTGCTTCAAACCTCTCCATAACTGCTTCCCTACAAATCAGGGACCGTTTCAGGACACGTTCACATGATGTATAACTGTCCCTAAAATCACGGAGCTCATATAGCCCTGTCAATTAAACCACCTACATCAACTATAAATGCATTACCACTACAACGATAATAAGGTAACTGCCATTTTGTTATCTGAATTCCATTATTCAACACGTTCTTAAGCTCTCTGCAAACATAATCTTACTCTCACGTCTGAGGGTCTAAGCCGGAGACGCATCCGGCTAGTCGTGAGTTCTGATTTCAAGTCAAGGAGCTAGGTGATCAATCCTGCCACGTGGAGGAAAATTGATAAGCACATTTCCTGCGGCATCAGTTTGGTTCCATTGCCGGAAAACTCGTGCATAGCTTGACCTCGAAGTTGTTCTTCAACTCACAACCATGGTAACCCCAGACGGGCATGTTACAGACGCTTCTGACGAATTCAATGAAGTGAATGTCAATACCAACACCAACGCTAATACCAATGCAAACGCTGATTTGCCTCCTCCTCCACCTCGTCATCATGCTAGGGCGACGCGCTCTAACAGTGTAGCAGATGACCGAGGACTGCCAGACGGGAGAATAGATAAGCGCCCTATGGAAGGGCAAGGAGCCCCTCCTCCTAAGCGTCCAACAGGACAGGTGAATGCGGGAAACAGGGCAGGTCCCTCATCCAACCCACTAAGCAAAAAAGAAATGCTGATGGAGCGAGCTCAGATTCTGGCTGAGTTATTGGCTATGGAGGAAGCTGAGCAGGCGGATAGAAGGTCAGAGAGGGTAGCTCCCTCTCAAATTTTCAACAGGGAACAGGCCAGGAGTGCTAGGCCGAATGAAACCGTGGAACAGAACGGCGAGAATAGGATAGTACAACGGGTTTCATCCCTTATTCATGTGCCAAGTAACGACTTAAGAGCCAGCCTCACCAGGAATAGGGAGCAGGAGGCCCAGTCGGATTTGAGAACTCAGTTAGAGGCCAACCGAAGCCGGTGGTGGTTCGCCTGCCCGGACGCAGAGGTCGCAGTCACATAGGGAAAGGAATAGGCGCAGGTCGCCACCTAGAGATGATAGGCTCAGGTCGCCTCCCAGAGATGATAGGCGCAGGTCGCCACCAAGAAATGACAGGCCCAGGTCACCAGTTCGCTCAGTGAGGTCACCTTCTCACAGAGATAGGAGAAGCAAGCAAGTAACTCCCCCTAGAAGTGAGGGTCAAAGGTCGAATGATGTCCCCCCTGCTGGAGAAGGCGGACCTGATGCTAGGGAGTGGCTGCAATGTAAGAGGAAATTTGAGCAATGGGAGGCTGAAAAGAAAAATGATACTGGAAAGGTCGAACGAATTGACTTTGCTCTTCGACCCCTATCCAAGGATTTGATTGACAGTCGACCCACTCCTGGTTTCAGATTGCCCTTCTTAGAGAAGTACTCAGGGGCAACCAATGCAAAAAGCCATGTGCAGCACCTGAAAGCCACAATGTACTTTGTCTCCAACGAGGACGACACTATGTGCAAAGCCATCATAAGCACACTCACAGGGGCAGCTCTGACATGGTTCAATGGTTTGGCAGCCGGTAGCATCTCGACCTGGATGAGTATGAGAACAAAATTCCTAGATCGCTTCTCAACTGCTGAAGCTCAGAAGATGACTGTCACCGATCTGAACAATTTGGTGCAAGGGAAAAATGAAAGCTTAATGAGCTACTACAACAAGTTTAAAGAGATGGTCGACAAGATCGAGGAGGATCTCACTGGCAGGGAGGTGATCAATTGCTTCAGAAATGGCATTTCCTCGGCAGACATGGATTACGAGCTGACAGTCCGTACAGTCACTACTCGACAGGAGTTGTTCGAGAAGGTTTACAATGTGGCATTAGCCGAGGAGAGAAAAGAAAAGAAGAATGGGAAAGGCCCCAAGGTTGAGGTCGCTGATGATAAAAAAGACTCAGCCAAAAATGGTGGAAATAATAAGAATGGTAAGAACAGGACCAGGGTGACAGAGAAAGTGCCCGAAGCTTTCACTCCCCTAACGGTGAGTCGAACAGAAATAATGAATGCGGTCGAGCTGGCCCCACCTGCCCCAATGAACCCAGGCAACAAGTTTAGGAGGGACAATAACAAATACTGTGATTACCATAAAGATACATGCCATACTACTGAGGATTGTATGAGTTTGAAGCGTATCATTCAGAGGATGGTCGACCAGGGAAGGCTCGACACATATGTTAAACGGCCTCAAGGCGGTGGAGGTGAGCGACACACGAGGTGGACACCAGGAGCCAAGACAACCTAGACTGAATCTGGGTGTTATTACTGAACAAGCCAGCAACACAGCCATCAAACATAAGATCTTTCAGCTCAACAAAGCCCCACATGTGCCACCAAGGAGCCACGTTAGGGACGAGGTGATCAGCTTTTATCCTAACGAGCTAGCAACTAATATGGAAGCTAGGGAGCAAGTTCTCATCATCCCAGGACTCATTGACGGATGTACGACGAGCAGACTCTTAGTCGACACGGGGGCCTGCAAAGACATTCTGTTCTATAAGACATTCCAGGAAATGGGTCTCTCAAATGAGCAGCTCGAAAGATATGATGGCAGATTGGAGGGCTTCACCAATCACCGGGTCGACGCCAAAGGATAGATTGAGCTCGATGTCGACCTAGGCCAACATCCCTACAGGGTCGTTTACAAGGTAAAATTTATTGTCATAGATGTGAATAGCGATTATGCTGCTATGCTTGGAATCCCTGGCCAGGTCGCGCTTGGAATGGTGGCCTCTATTCCTCATCAACGAGTTAAATTCCCCACACCAGCTGGAGTCGGCTGTGTTCAAGGCACAGCTCGAGCATACCTCGACCATGTCCTTCGAGAAAGGAAGAAGAGGGAGCTAGAGATTGAGACTGCAGAAGGGTACTTAAAGTTGTCTCAATCAGTCACAAAAACTACTCGACTATCTACAATCACCATCGTGGAAGAGTCGACCTATCGCTCACGTGACGAAGTCATGGTTGAGTCGACATGTCACTCTGAAACCCCCATGGTTGATCAAGATACAGTTATGGTCGACCAAGTTTCCATAGGCAAGCTATGCCTCCAGATCGACAATAACTCGGGGGCCACCACCACCACCAGCGAGGTTGCAGATGAGCTGGATGAGATGATAGTTGAGGAAGCTCCACATCTGGGGACCGAGGAAAGACAGAGGGTCAGAGAGATCATCATTGAGACCCTGCAGTTCAGAGATGGTCCAGAGCTGGAGGCTGTGGACGAGCTAGAATCAGTAATCACCAACCCTTCCTACCCCGAGCAAAAGATTCAGATTGGGAAACAATTGTCAGCTGAAGAAAGGCTGGAAATCATCGAGCTACTCAAAGAGAGCAACGATGTCTTTGCATGGCGAGTAGAAGACATGAGGGGAATCAAGGAAGAGGTCGCCGTTCATAGGCTTGAGGTCAACCCGACCATAAAGCCCAAACCCCAAAGGTTGAGAAGCTTTGCTCGAGACAAGGAGGAAGCCATAAAAATTGAGGTACAAAAACTTTTGAGTGCAGGAATAATCAAGGAGGCCACACATACAACCTGGCTAGCCAATGTGGTCATGGTAAAGAAGTCAAATGGCAAATGGAGAATGTGCGTCGACTTCACTAATCTCAACCTTGCCTGCCCAAAAGACAGCTACCCCCTGCCTAGAATTGACAAGCTAGTTGATTCTATTGCTGGCCACTCAACCCTTAGCTTCCTAGATGCCTATTCAGGCTATCATCAGATAAAGATGCATGAGGATGACATAGTGAAAACGGCTTTCCAAGCAGCTGGAGGCATCTATTGCTACACTATGATGCCATTTGGACTGAAGAATGCAGGGGCGACCTATCAACGTATGGTCAACAAGGTCTTTGCTTCACAGATTGGCCGAAACATGGAGGCCTACGTCGACGATATGGTCATTAAAACAAAGACCGGGCGTCACGTGGTCGACCTAAAGGAAACGTTCGCCAATTTAAGAGCAAACGACATGAAGCTTAACCCCAGCAAATGTGTTTTTGGTGTAGCAGCTGGCAAGTTCCTTGGATTTATGGTGTCTCAGCGAGGTATAGAAGCTAACCCGGAGAAGATCAAGGCTCTAGTCGACATGAAAGAGCCTACCAGTGTCAAAGAGATGCAGCGACTTAATGGAAGAGTAGCAGCTCTTGGTCGTTTCATATCCAAGTCGGCAGAAAGGTCTCTCCCCTTCTTCAAAGCTTTAAGGGGAGCGACAAATTTTGAATGGACGACCGAATGTCATTCGTCGTTCCAACAGCTCAAGGATTACCTCGCTACTCCACCACTGTTGAGTAGCCTGACGACTAGAGAAACTTTGTTCGTGTATCTATCTGTGGGGGACAAGGCAGTTGCTGCAGTTTTGATTCGAGAAGAGGAATGGGCTTCAAAAGCCCGTGTACTATGTTAGCAAGGCCCTATCAGATGTGGAGGGCAGATATTACAATGCTGAAAAGGTAGCCTATGCCTTAGTCATAGCTTCAAGGAAGCTGCGAGCTTACTTCCTGGCTCATCCTATCGTGATGCTCACGAATGCACCCTTGAGGAAAATTTTGCATAAGCCCGAGAGTTCAGGTCGCTTACTCAATTGGTCAATTGCCCTCACGAAATTCGACATCGAGTATCTACCTCGAAAGGCGTTGAAGGCTCAAGCCTTGGCAGACTTCTTAGTCGAGCTTACGTTCACCAAGGAGGACAGTGAGGTGCGAGTTCAAAAAGAAAAAGCTAAAGGAAAAGAACAAGAGTCCCAGCCCGTCACTACTCTACCCGACGATTGCTGAAAGGTCTACTCAGATGGGGTCAGCTACAAAGAATGTCAGTGGAGCTGGGATTGTTCTGATCGAGCCAGAGTCTGGGACAGTTT
Organism: Adenophora triphylla var. japonica; assembly: GCA_022495995.1. Taxonomy (NCBI): domain Eukaryota; kingdom Viridiplantae; phylum Streptophyta; class Magnoliopsida; order Asterales; family Campanulaceae; genus Adenophora; species Adenophora triphylla. Next base: position 43,092 of record JAFEMH010002870.1, read on the forward strand.
ATGAGGAGTCATTAAGGTTCAAATTTGATGCCTCCAACAACCAGACGGAGTATGAAGCCTTAGTAGCAGCCATTGAGTACGCCAAGTGCTTTGGAGCAACTAAAATCATGGCATACTGTGATTTACAACTAATAGTCAATCAGGTTAGAGGCGAGTATGAGGTACTAAACTCCACCTTAGTCAAATACCACGACCTGGTGAAGGAGCTGACAAAAGACTTAGAGTTTTTGGGAAATCCAAAGGATTGGCCGAGAAGACAATGTGTTGGCTGACTTGCTCTCGAAACTGGCCACTACAGACGAGCAACATGAAGAGCCCATCTCCTACCTCGAGAATCCAGCTTATGAAAGGGTCAAAATTCAATGTGTGGAAGACCCCTTGAGAAATTGGGCTTACAACAAGTGTTGGATTGAATAAATGAAGGCATACCTGGAAAGTGGCGAGCTCCCTGAAGACGAGAAGAAAGCTCGAGCTATCAAAAAGAAAGCTCCGAGATATGTTATCCAAGGAGGCATGCTGTTCAGGAGATCATACACCAGGCCACTGTTGAAGTGTATTCATCCTCAAGAAATGAGGTGCACAGTGGAATTTGTGGTGGACACCCGGGGGCCAGGACTCTAGCCGACAAATTGATCACCTTGGTATATTATTGGCCACACATGAGAGCTGACACTCATGACTTTGTTCAACAATGTGATCAATGCCAAAGGTTTGCCAACCTGCCTCATATGCCTACAACAGAGCAGACTCCAGTGATCGCTGCTTGGCCATTTGATATGTGGGGCGTCGACTTGATCGGACCCTTCCCTCCCGCCCGGGGAAATTGCAAGTATGTGATCGTTGCAATCGACTATTTCACCAAGTGGGTTGAAGCAAAGCCATTAGCTCGCATCACAGAGGAAAACGCCATCAACTTCATACATGACTTCATCTGGTGTCGATTTGGAATTCCGCGAGCTATAGTATCAGATAATGGCTTACAGTTCTCTAGAGCATTTGAGGAAGAAATGAATAGAGTGGGAATCAAGCATTGGCAGTCATCTGTAGCCTATCCTCAAGGAAATGGGCAAGCTGAAGCAGCAAACAAGCTCGTACTATCCTCACTTAAGACGGGCTTGGTAGGTCGACGCAGTAACTGGTTGGACAAACTCCCCCTTGCTCTTTGGGCAGTTCGCACAACCACTCGGGGGCCTACTGGGGAAATCTCATTTGCTCTTACATATGGATCAGAGGCCATGACACCTGCTGAGCTACGATTTCCTACTGCTAGAGTAACCTTCTTCGACCAAGAGCAGAACGACACCAACAGGTTGATCGACCTGGATCTGATCGACGAGAAGTGAGACACGGCTTACCTTCGGATGGTCAACTACAAGCAGCGAACTAAAAGTTATCACGACAAGAAGGTAAAGACAAGATCATTCCAAGTAGGAGATCATGTGTTGAGAAAAATTGAAGCAACAGGAAGGAGATCCCAACAAAATAAACTATCTCCTAACTGGGAAGGTCCTTATATTGTTACTCGAGTCATCAAGGAAGGGACTTACATGATATCTCATCCAGATGGTGAGGAGTTGAAACATCCATGGCACGCCACTCACCTCATCAAGTACTACTTCTAGCTCAAGTCCCTAGTGCAGTTCAAAGTTAAAGCAGTTCCCAAATTTGAATTTGTCATAGTTCTAAGCTTTCAAATTGATGTAAGCATGTTCGTACTTCAATAAAAATCGCAGTTCTATTCGACCAAACATTGTGCTACACTAATTTCAACAAGCTCGACTCTTAGTCAGCTTCATGTTAGCAAGCTCGATTCTTAATTAGCCTTGTTCCTTTAACAAGTCCGACTCTTAGTCGACTTCGTTTAAACTAGCTCGACTCTTAGTCAGCTCCATCTTAACAAACTCGATTCTTAATCAGTTTTATTCCCTTGACAAGTCCGACTCTTAGTCGACTTAGTCCCTATGAGCTCGACTCTTAGTCGGCTTCATTCTAATCAACTCGATTCTTAATCAGCTGTATACTATTAACAAGTCCGACCTTAGGTCGACTTCGTTCTGATAAGTCTGATCCTTGGTCAGCTTTGATCTCTTAAACAGGTTCGACTCTGAGTCAACCTTGTATCCAAAAATCCTTACAAGTCTAAGGTTGACTAAGTCGCCACGAAGCCAGGTCGACCCTAAGCTTAGGGTGACTCATTCATTCTATTACATCTAGCTTGACACACACATGCTGAAATTAAAAGCATACAACATACAAAGAGATAAGGTCAGCTACAATTAGATATAAACAAGTCTCCCAAAAGCGGGCCAAGACTTGAGCGAAACAAAAGTTACGGAGTTCTATGCCTCCCAAAAACTGGGCCAAGGCATTCAAATAGTTTCAAAACAACAAACAAAACATTGTTTGGGACTTGTCCATTACAACCTCACTCATATAGAATCAAGAGTCATGGCCAACATCTGCCTGGTCGTCCACAGAGGCTCGACCCTCTCCATCATCTCCTTGTTGCTGGGGGCCCAAGAGTTTACCTGACTCTGAGTAGATTAGTTGCTCCGGTTCATCATCTACCTCCATCTCCTTAGCATCCTCAATCTCCTTCAACACTGTGTCAAAGGTCCTAAGGGCTAAAACTGGAGGTTCCCACGGCTCGCTACCATCTTCCTTGTCTTCTTGGGCAATGAAGGCCAAATCATTATCAGAGTAGGGCACGACCGAGTGACCGCCACGAGCAGCCATGTCATATTGGGGAGCAGAGGCCCAGCGAGCTAGTTGCTCAAAGGAGATGTCGGAGTCTGGGTCGACTAGAGCACGGCGAGCCATATGGCGCTTGCCCAAGTCCAGGAAACCCTTCGCCTTATCAACAATGGTGTTATGGTATTCATCTCCATTTTTAAACTCCGCAACAGCATCCTGGCCAGCCTTCTCTAGGTCCTCCTTCCGCTTAGCCCGGGCAGCATTGTGCTCTTCATTCAGCTCGGTCAAAAAGGAATCTTTGTCTTTGAGAAGTTTGGAGACTGTGGCGAGCTCAATCTTCATCTTCTCATGAGCTTGAAGCTCAACCTCCTTCTCCGCCTTCTCCTCCCCAAGCTTGGATTCAGCAGCTTTCAGGTCCTCCAAGGCCTTGTCACAATCAGCCAACGCCTTCTTCTTCACCAACTCCTGAGCATCAAAGGAGTTGTCAAGGTCGTTGTATTTTTCTTTCAGCTCGGCTGATAGGCTAAAGTCGCACGCCTACAAATTAATTATCAAGACAAGACTCGGCTACAAAACTGTAGCTAGGACAAGTCCAGGGTCGATCCACTGAGAAACGGTTATTCGGTTGCACAATTGTCACTTGACAAGATTGGGGGTTTGTTTGATTTTAATTAAATTCCTAAAACAAAAATTAAAAATTAAGTTGTAAGATTTGTTTCCGTCCCCGTTTATCAATCCAATATCATCGGTATAATTTCTTTCCCTTCCTCCCTATTCACTTGATCCGGGATGTATTTCAATCCCTATTTCTTCCTTACTAGTGGTTATAAGCAGTGACACACTCACCTATTCCCCTAATCAATATCTAAACCTAACTGACACAGTCTAGATTCACAATATTGATTGATAAAGCTTTAAGAAATTAAGATAAAGAATTTCACTATTCTTTTGCAAATAGAACAAAACCTAGTTTTACCCCCTTTTTAATTTATCATGACACATGCATAAATCTCAAAGATGCTACTTGTGAAAAATCATAATCTGACACAGACTTAGAATTAAACTAGCAGTAAATCAATCACAAGGGAAAAGAGGGTGATCAAATCTCAAAACCCTAGAAACGATTTATCAATTAAAACAAGTAAAACTATGAATAGGGATTCAGGAATAAAGAAATAGATACCTCAATTGAATTAAACAAACGGTTCAGGATTCAAATCCGAAGCAAGGGATTTAGTTCTCCATAAAAATTGCTGAAATCTCTAAGGAAGAATGATAAAAAGTCTACCCCTAAAACTGTAGTTGAAAAGAGTATAAATACTCCCCCCAACCAATAATACAAACCTAGAAGGAAACTAAAATTAAAAAGGAAAAGAAATAATAATAATAATAATAATAATAATAATAATAATAATACTCCTTAATTCCATGCCAGCACACGCCTTTAATTCCCTCGGTCCGTACGCGGTCAATGGGCCGGTCAACTCATTGATTCCCTTGTTTGACCAATTTGAAACAATATTCAGTTTCCAAACAAAACACATACTCCTTGGTTCACAAATTTCAACTTAAATTTGATTTCTACAACCTCTTCACACATACACACGTGCCATCCTAAATTCAACCTCTTTGTTTCCACTTCAGTCCCTGAAATTCCAACCTTTTTCCTTCTGGCCCTCGAACTCTGCTGCTTTGTAATTTTGATCCTTGAACTTCAGCTTCTCGCAGTTTGGTCCCTGCACTTCTGATAATAGCACTTTATCCTCCACATAAATAAACTTTTGTAGGGACAATACAAAATCACTCAAAATGTGTCTCACAATTACACAGATTTCTCACAAACTCACCAATTCATAGTTTACTCAAAATTACATCAAAACTAGTCTAAACTACATTAAAATAATAATAAATTGTCGAGAAAAATAGGGAATTACATATAATGAAATTCGCCACATCAAATTCCCCCACGCTTAGACCATTACTCGTCCCTGAGTAATATTCTAACCCCATTCTAAGCACCGGTCTAATCAGTGTAGCATGGGAGGAAAATGATCCCTAATCTCCTCTAAACCTCCAACTCAAAAGTCAACCACTCAAACACTCACTCAATGTACTCGGAGAATGGAACTCCGCTCCTTATCACTTCAACAATAACAATGGTACCAATGGCCTTAGCTCGACCCCAACTCCAAAGATGCAAAAACGGGACATCCAAGCTAAGGCCCACACATCAAAGCCAAGGAGAACTAAAAATGTCCTAATTTTCTCCCACGCTTATCTCACACTACAATCCCCCTCATAAACTAAAGTCTTCTGTATGATTTACAATTAAGCACAAAACTTTACCTCGTAACAAAACACCTACACCCCCTTATAACTTCAGAAAAGAACGAGGATTTTCTAGCCTAACGCCTCTAAACCAAACCTCCTACGCCAATAATGATCAATCCTACCCTACTCTCCAATCCTCCCTTATGACGCCAACACCGGTGATATAAAAGATAGAAAGTATTTCACTCACTCACCTTTTTCCTAGGTGCCGTTTCCGATTTTCACCTAGACTCTCGTTTTTTTTTTTTTTCAAAACACACCCTCTCCTTTTGCCTAAGTGCCCTCTCGAATTTTCACTTAGCCTCTCAATATTTTTTATTATTATTATTATTATTATTATATATATATTTCATTTTTTTATATCAATTTACAACATAAATCAACCTCTTCCCCCACGCTTCAATCTCACAATGTCCTCAGTGTGACGAATAAAATTATAATAAAGATCAAAAGCGTAAGGAAGACGGAAGATATTACCCTCAATGCCAACACGAACTGAATTAAAGCTGGGACTCCAGCAACTCCAAGCATCCAACGCCAAGTTCCATGAGTATGTGTAAATGCAAGATTGATGAGATAGGATAAAAACTGGCCTCCTGTAATAAGATAACCGTTGGTGCTAACCAATGCCCCTCTGATCCTTGCTGGCGAGGCTTCTGATATGTACAAAGGAGCGGTCAAGGATGCCATTCCAACCCCCAAGCCAACAAACACTCTTCCTAAAATGATAACCTATGGGGACGGAGCCAACGCCATTACTATAGCACCAACAAAGAACAAGAAATCAGCCACTAAGATGGATATTCTCTAGCTATGAGCGTGTAGATTTCAGCACATCATTGAACTCCATGTAAGTCACATTCTTTCCAACCATTGTTTGTCCATGACCACAAATGCCACACAATAGAGAAAATCAAAAGCCCACACGTTATCTGAGTTATATTTACGCCAGCAACAGCAAATGGATACTCCCAATCAATTCTTTGGCTGCCTTGTTAAAGTTACTTCCAGTATTCACTCTACTTATGCCACTCTTATCCGTTCTCCTCCGCTTATATACTTGCAACAGACATAGGCCCAGTAGCACGGTTATTGCTGAGACTACAGGGATGATTATAATTATCACTCTTCTCTTTATCTCAGAGCTCCTATCTAATTCAGAAGCTGCCATTCTTACATACAGATCTTGCCCATCTTATGTGTAAACTCTGATATCAACCAGTTCATCAAACCAAAGTAAACATCCACTTCCTCCTCTTCTAATATCAGAATTTGCAAACGCTACGCACGAGCAGTTCCTTAAACACAACGCCTCACATTCTTTAATATTCAAATGCTCATCAAACCACGATGTCTTTGTATCTGGCAGTTTGACGCCAGAATACTTTAAAACCCCTTTTCTTCTCGTACAATTCAAAGGAGTTCTTCTCATACACCCGTTAGTCCAGTCTCCAACATTCCATTCTTCCGGGACTCGAGGCTCAACCCCTTTTAAGCACCCATTCTTGTGTCCGATCAATCCATGTGAATCTTTGTAAAAGGCCACCGGGACTCGGCACCTTTTAGTTCTTTTATATGTAAAATTGAACCAGGTGAAGGAGCAAACTCTTGTATGTTTGGAGCACCAACAACCACAAGAATGGTTCCTCAGATCATTTCAAAAAGCCCCAAAATCGAAATTGTTAGGAATCAATGAAGAAATTGAGGGTTGAGAATGTTGTAGATGGGTCGGATTTGAAGGGGAAGGGGGTAGGCTTGGTCAATTCAGTGTTTAATGGGTGTAAGCTTGTGGGATTTTTGGGTAGAGAGAGGGAGAGGTTTAATGGGGGGGCAGCCGAATTTATGGAAGGAGAGGAAAGGGGGTGGTGTTTAAGGATGGTAATGGAGGGGAGAGGGGTGGTAATGGAGGAAGATGAAGAAGAGGGGGAGGGAAACCGACGGCTTTGGTGGTGGTGGGTTGGCGTTAATGGCGGATAGAGAGAAGAGAGAGGGAGAGTGAGGGAAGAAGAAGGAGCTGGGGGGGTAGGTTTTTGAAAATTAAAAGCACGATTATCTCCCTTGACTGTACGTAATTTTGATTGGGAGCGGACGCTCCCCCAAATCTGGAGCGGACGCTCCAAATTTTCAGATTAGTAGCACCAATTCCAAACGAAGAAAAATGTAAAATAACAAAAATAACAACGAAATAAATAATGAGAATCCCGGGTTGCCTCCCGGTAAGCCACCCTTCTTTACCGTCTTTAGCTAGACCAAATGCCGGGTAAGCCCCCGGCATAGCATACTCCAAATAAACTAAGTTATTGGGCGGGAGGCCCCACAAACACGGGACTCATCAATATAAGGGGGATGAAAGTAATCTTTTTGAGTTACCTCTACAAGATAATTCGGTTCAATGACATGCCTCCCTGTTGGAGACCATTTAAGCTTTCCCTTTTTCGACTTCACTTTCTTTTTCTCCCTTGGTGGCTCTCCTTTCTTATTTTTGTCCAGCTTCACTTTTGGAGACTCAACGTCATCATTCTCTACCTTTGCCCCATTTTTGATAATTGGCTCACTCAAATCCATGGCACAAACCTTGCGCACATTCTTGGGAAGGGTCTTATCACCAAACACATTAAAACTCACCACTTTCCCATCAAACTCCATGGTTAAAGAGCCCTTTGACACATCAAGCTTAGTTTCAGAAGTAAACATAAATGGTCTTCCCAACAGAATGGGAGCCTCAGAATCCATCTCCATCTCAAGCACATAAAAATCTGCCGGGAAAATCAAGTCACCAACCCGGACTTCAACATCTCTCACTATCCCCTTTGGGTATGCGTTAGACTTATCTGCCAATTGTATAACCACCCTAGTGTCTTCTAAATTACCCAACTTGAGTTCTTCAAATAATGCATAAGGCATAACATTAATTGAAGCCCCCAAGTCAAGCATGGCTCTATGAAAATTACTCCCGTCAAACGAAATAGGAATTACAAACATACCAGGGTCACTACATTTCTTTGGCATCTTTTTCTGACAAACCGCAGACACATGCTCCAAGATCTTCACCTTTTTCTGACTTCTTTCCTTCTGATTTCTCTTCATAGTACACAATTCCTTCAAAAATTTCGCATACCTTGGAACCGACTGAAGAAGATCTAGGAACGGGATATTCACCTCGAGCCTCTTGAACGTGTCAAAGATAGCCTTATCAGGCTCCGGCTTTCTGTCCTCCCTAAACGCATACGAAAACGGGGGGACTGGCTCATACACAGAAAATACTGGTGAAGTACTCTTCTCCTTTTCAGGAGTCCTCGCCTCAGGCGTAACTCTCTCAACCACTAACTCGGGCTCCTCTTCGACAACCACTTCCTCTATATTTTTCCCACTGCGCAAAGTCATTGCACTGACATTAGACTTCGGATTCGGTTCAGTTCTAGATGGTAACTTCCCCGAATCTTTAGCCGCCATTCTCCCAACTGCATCTGCCAGCTGACTCACATGTTTCTCTAAAATTGCTGATGCTCGATTTAGTCTCCTGCTGGAACTGCTGGAAGTTTCCATTCATGGTAGACATGCTCTGCGCTAGTGACCGGACCATGTCCTCTCGTAGACTCCCCCGGGCTGCCGTCCAACAGTGCTCAATCGATTATATTGATTTCTCTGAAACTGCTGACCCTGTTTAAACCCCTGCTGATTATTGAACGGCTGCCTGAAACCTTGTTGACCCTGTGGTGGACCATACCTAAGGTTCGGATGAACATTATTCACAGCGTTGTAATTGAACTGCGGCTGCCTCTGACCCTGCTGATTGAACCCTATTGCATTGACATCTACCACCTCATCCGTCTGAAGAGTAGGACACGAATCAGTCGGGTGGGTCACATCATTACATATACCGCAGGGATGAGGTTGTTGACCCAAAACCAATGTCTTCAATAGACTCTTCACATTCGCCAGCTCGGTCTTCAAATCACTCGTTGTATCACTAGATCCTGCTGCACTGACCTGTCTAACGCTAGACCTCCTCCCATGAGTCCTTGTGCTCTTGGCCAATTCTTCTATTAACTGCTCTGAATCCCTGGTAGTTTTATTCAGAATACTACCTCCACAAGCAGAATCCACCCACCGTTTGTCCTGGACAGTCAATCCCCCATAGAAATAAACAATAAGCTGCTCATCATCAAAGCCATAATACGGACAGCTTCTGCAGAGCTTGTAGAACCGGTTGTGATAGTCATATAGTGATTCATCGGATCGCTGCTCCATGTTGCTGATATCCCTCTTCATAACATTGATCTGATCTGGAGGGAAAAACTCATCAAGGAACACCTCCTTCAACTGCTGTCAAGAGGTAATGCTATTGGGTGGCAGATGATAATACCACGCATTCGCGTTATCCTTAAGAGTAAAGGAAAACGCCCTCAACAATAACTGCTCAAGAGGCAATGCAGCCGGCTTCATGCTCTTGCAAATCTGCACAAACTGAGCTATGTGCTGATTTGGATTCTCCCCTGGTATCCCATTAAAATGGGGCAACTGGTTCAACAACCCCGGCTTCAACTCAAAAGTGACCCCAGCCGGTAAATCAGGAAATAGTACTGCTTGTGGTTGCTCATTCCAGTTAGGAGCAATCCTTTGCCTCAATGTACGAAGTGGGGGATTATTATTATTGCCTCTTCCATTACCCCCATTTTTCACAACCTCCGGACCGTTATCACCCATGTCGTTATTATTATTCATCACGTTCCGCTGTAAATTTCTTCTGTACCAAAAATATCTTTCAATTTTCGGAACAAATGGACTAGCAAATTGATTAGCAGAACGGGTATGGACCATAAAAGGTTTCACACCACAAGACAACAATAACAAAGCGCAATTAACAGGAAACAAGAAAAAGAAAAAGAAATAGATTAAGAAAAGAATAAGAGTGCAAACATATAAACACCGTTTCCCGGCAACGGCGCCAAAATTTGATAGGCTAAAGTCGCACGCCTACAAATTAATTATCAAGACAAGACTCGGCTACAAAACTGTAGCTAGGACAAGTCCAGGGTCGATCCACTGAGAAACGGTTATTCGGTTGCACAATTGCCACTTGACAAGATTGGGGGTTTGTTTGATTTTAATTAAATTCCTAAAACAAAAATTAAAAACTAAGTTGTAAACAATTAAAGGCAAGCACTTCAGATTTGTTTTCGTCCCCGTTTATCAATCCAATATCATCGGTATAATTTCTTTCCCTTCCTCCCTATTCACTTGATCTGGGATGTATTTCAATCCCTATTTCTTCCTTACTAATGGTTATAAGCAGTGACACACTCACCTATTCCCCTAATCAATACCTAAACCTAACTGACACAGTCTAGATTCACAATATTGATTGATAAAGCTTTAAGAAATTAAGATCAAGAATTTCACTATTCTTTTGCAAATAGAACAAAACCTAGTTTCACCCCCTTTTTAATTTACCATGACACATGCATAAATCTCAAAGATGCTACTTGTGAAAAATCCTAATCTGACACAGACTTAGAATTAAACTACCAGTAAATCAATCACAAGGGAAAAGAGGGTGATCAAATCTCAAAACCCTAGAAACGATTTATCAATTAAAACAAGTACAACTATGAATAGGGATTCAGGAATAAAGAAATAGATACCTCAATTGAATTAAACAAACGGTTCAGGATTCAAATTCGAAGCAAGGGATTTAGTTCTCCATAAAAATTGCTGAAATCTCTAAGAAAGAATGATAAAAAGTCTACCCCTAAAACTGTAGTTGAAAAGAGTATAAATACTCCCCCCAACCAATAATACAAACCTAGAAGGAAACTAAAATTAAAAAGGAAAAGAAATAATAATAATAATAATAATAATAATACTCCTTAATTCCATGCCAGCACACGCCTTTAATTCCCTCGGTCCGTACGCGGTCAATGGGCCGATCAACTCATTGATTCCCTTGTTTGACCAATTTGAAACAATATTCAGTTTCCAAACAAAACACATACTCCTTAGTCCACAAATTTCAACTTAAATTTGATTTCTACAACCTCTTCACACATACACACGTGCCATCCCAAATTCAACCTCTTTGTTTCCACTTCAGTCCCTGAAATTCCAACCTTTTTCCTTCTGGCCCTCGAACTCTGCTGCTTTGTAAATTTGATCCTTGAACTTCAGCTTCTCGCAGTTTGATCCCTGCACTTCTGATAATAGCACTTTATCCTCCATATTAATAAACTTTTGCAGGGATAATACAAAATCACTCAAAATGTGTCTCACAATTACACAGATTTCCCACAAACTCACCAATTCATAGTTTACTCAAAATTACATCAAAACTAGTCTAAATTACATTAAAATAATAATAAATTGTCGAGAAAAATAGGGAATTACATATAATGAAATCCGCCACATCATAGGCCAATTCTTGTGACTTCTTGGAATAATCTTTCAGAGCCTGCCTTTCCCTCTCAATAGAGGCCCTCCAAGAGCTTTTAACTTGTTCAACCATGGTAAGAGACTGCATTAAAGGAAATCAGAGAAGTGTTAGCTCGAAAGTTAAATTGACAGCCCAAAAGAACAAGTGACTCAGCAGAGGGGAAAAATAAAAGTTTACCTCACTATGCATCATTCCTGAGCGAGCTGAGAATTCTTCAGGGGTAATCCCCTTATCAGCGAAGTGGGCAAGAAGATCGACATCAATAGCCCTCCTAACCACGACCTGGCCCAAGCTCATCTCTGGGTAGCGGCGGCTCAGGCTATTAATGTAACGACCCTAACCCTATGCACTATTTTAGCATCATATTATTTGCTTTTAATATTATTATTAATATTATGTGTTCATTTTATATCTTTGATTTCTTAAATTAGGATGAGATAATTGGGAAATTAAATAAAGCATTTTGGGAGAAGTATAATAATAGAAATGAATAAAATAAATAAAATGTGGGTAGTTAGGCTTCTTTGTGTGGAAATTGGAAAGCCTTTAATCATTTGGCATGGGGGGCCATTCCTTTTTCCTTATTTTCCTCACCCTTTCCCCTTGAAAGTCAAGCCCTCCCATACTTTCCCCATCTCCTTACATCATCCTCCTCATTCCTTCATCATCTTCTTACTTCCTCCTAATAAACCTCCATGGAAGTTCCTCCATGAAAGCATTCCTTCCATGTTCCTAGAGCATCCAAATCTCCTCCATTTGGCAATCCAATCGTACTTTTGTGTTCGGGTCAACTAGGGGAATCTATCAAGCTAAGAAGATCCTTAATCCATCTCATATTTCTAAAGTAAGTTATTATGACTTCCTTCTAATAATTGTTCACTTTATGTGTTATTGATCTCTTGTTGAAAGAAAAGGATTTTTGGTGTTTTGAATAATGTTAATTGAGTTGAAATGGTTTAATCAAGGTTGAATTGATTTTAGTTGTAAAATGGTAATCTAAGATTGAAGGAGGAATGGATAGAGTAATTGTGAATGTTAATAAATTAAGAGTAAGTATTGAATTTGGGTTTTGGACAATTTTCTAGAATAAATAAGTGAAGAAAATGGTTAGTATTGTGTTATGGGGTTATTGCATGTAGTTATGTCCACTTTACTTTGATTTGAGAAATGTTATATTTCAATTGGGTAGAAAGAAATAGAAGAGGATTTAGTATAATTTTAATAAAATGAGCTATTATGACTTTCCTTCAATTTAATGTTCATGAAATAGTTGAGGTTGAAATTGTTGTTTGAGGCTTTAGAACACTTTCTTGGAGTTGAGAAATGGGTTAATGACATAGAATAATGTTGTTATTCTTGGAAGTATAAAGAGTATAAGAAAATGGGTTGAGTTAGATTAAGAAGGTTTAACTTGAAAAGTATTAGTGAAATGAGTTGGAAATCATGTGTTAAATGATCTAGGTTTACATCACTTTGGGTCTAAAGGATTTAGTATGTGAAGTATGAAGTTTAGTAAGTTTTTAGGTTCACCAATAAAAGGAAAGCTGGGGTTGAAAATTTGGTTTCTTGGGATTATTGAGTGTTTCTGCTGTTGGTGCCTGTTTCTGGCCGTGGCACGAGTCGTGCCCATGGCCAACTCGTGGTTACGAGTCGTGGCTTGGGAGCCAAGTCGTTCTGATCAATTTGAAGGGGAATTGGCACGAGTCGTGCTCTCAGGCACGAGTCGTGCTCTCAGGCACGAGTCGTGCTCTCAGGCACGAGTCGTGCTCTCAGGCACGAGTCGTGCCCTGTGAGAATCACGAGTCGTGCTTGCCTTGGGACGCATGATTCTGGGAAAGGCCAAAAGGGCACGAGTCGTGCCCTGGGGCACGAGTCGTGCCCTGGCCTGGTAATACTTAACCAACTTTGGAGCTGTTTAAACCTATTCAAACTAGAACCAAAATGAAATCTCTTTAACCTAGACTAAAGTAGAATACTTTGGCTACATAATGATATCCTAATTGATTAAGATGGAATTGTGGAAGTAGTTTAAATATTGTTCGGAAAATGGATGATAAGCTTGATTCGTAACTCCTTCGAAGTGGTCCAAACTTGGGAATTTGATCTTAAACTTTTATTAAGATATTTCAAGGTTGTATAATGACTTTGTAGAAATAGTTTAGGGTACATTGTGACCTTACTTGTTTCCATATCCTTGGTGATTAGTTGAACAGTGTAGAGACTATACTTACACTATTGTGTTGATTAGGAATGTATACGTGTTACATCGTTGTACTGTATCCCCAGTGTGGATTATTTGACATATTGATATATTGTATCCCGGTGTGGATTATGTGGTTATATTGTTACCTTAATTGAATTCATATTCATTGATGGTATTATGCTTAGTGTATTAAATGAATGTTGCACTATAGTATTGATTTAGCATGAGTATATTTTACCATGTTGTTATATTACTATCCCTTTTGTGGATTTATTTCAAGTATCTATTATGTGCTTGAACGAGTATATGTGATCTTGGGGGGTATAATGGAATTCAATCAATTATTGATTTGTTCTATAAGTGATTGAAGGTTCATCATACCTGTGACCTCTCCCCCTCTGTGGCCACAGAGTGGGCGTGCTAGCAACTGTATTGAGCCAAAAGCCTTACAGTCCGCTGCGATTTGGTGATTAGGGGGAATGCTTCTGTATTAAGCCAAAAGCTTTACAGATAGCGGTAATATTGTTGGATACTCTGATTTAGTATCTGATTTTCTTATATGGATCTCTGGAGTATGAGTCCTATAAGCGGTGAATGTGCTGGAGGCAGTTCACCAAAGAGTGGAGTTTTACTCCCACGTTGTACGACTTATTGTTCAGACGGGAAAGGTAAAATGAGGTAACGTAAGGTGTTTACCGCTTTAATAATGTGCTATGTGTAACCATGCTATGTGTTGCATCTTGTTTGGCATCTTGTTGCATTCATAATAGCTTATTGAGATTTATTCTCACCCCTTCCCTTTTACTGTTTTAGATTGTGCTGAGACAGGTGACCTGAACCAGTGAGGCCGGGGAAAGAGTTTGGACTCTTGCTTTTGGGACTTGTCAGGATAGGTATATGAGTGGGTTATCGGAAGTCCTATTTAAGTATTACTCTTTTATAAGTTGTATGGAAAAACTCTTTTGTTAAACAATGTTAATTAGGGTTTTCAATGTAATTGATTAAGTATGGTTATTGAAGTATTTGTTTAAATTCCTCCGAGTGGAGATATCATTAGTTGACTTTATTTTGGAAGTTTAGAATTGATTTTCTTTTAAAGTGAAATAAAAGTTTTAAAAATCTAAGATGGTTTTTCTTAGTTTGAGCTTCTCAAGCTCGGGACACGCGTTAGGTCCCGGGTTGGGGTGCTCACAATTGACCCCAATGAGAGGGGGCACATCACTCAGTCTCCTCATTTGATCTTCGAGGGACTCTTGAGTAGTAGGAGGAGGAAGCTGGCTCGAGGGAACAGATTTTCCCTTATCAGTTCTCATTCTCTTCTTGGAGTTCAAGGGCAGATCGACTTCATCCACCACATCATCATCATCAACATTCACCACAGTCAAAGGACTAGTCCCACCAGTCCCAGCGCCAGAGGTCGCCACATTAGTATCAGGGATGGGGTCGGAGCTCAAGCTTGGTCTAGTCGACCTGTTGGATTCATTCTCCCCTTCAGCTGTTCCCTGAGCTCGACTGCTGCTCTCTAGGGGACCTTCCGATTCAATTTCCTCCATGGGAACTATCCCAACATTGTCTTTGGATAATAATTTACTCCTCACTGCAGCTTCTCTCTCTCTATTGGCTCGAGCATTGGCCGCCCCATGGGCTTTCTTGGCTTTCTTCCTATCAGACACGGCAATAATGCGACCCATATTTGCTTCTTATTCTGGGGTCAAAACTGTAACAAAACCAAAATAGCAAAGTGTTAGATCGACACATGAAAGTTCTACATACGAGTAGAAGTTCTATGTACGAGCAAACCATGTACGAGCTAACTATCTTATATGAGAGTTAACAATTGACGAGCTAAGAGATGTGCAGACAGTTCAAAATAGCATAATGTGCAAACAAAGAGTTACACATGCAGGCTAGCAATTGACGAGTCAACAAATAAAAAGCGAGTAAACCCTTACCACCAACGTGCTCCCCATTCTCCTTGCAGTAGTTGGCTGTCCGTTGACAAAACTGACACTTGTCCTCAAATCTACCCAAGGCATGGGTAACCCAGTCGGGATATATCATGCCTCTACCAACAGGCACCAAAGGTTGCACCTCTCCCTCCCCAGCCATCATCCCGGCTTGGATATAATTATACTTGGTGGTTCCTAAGCTCTCCCAACTAATAGGCCCCTTATCTGCCAAACGACATAACTTCTGGTACAAATCAAAATGCCAGTCTGGCTCCCAATAGTCCCCCTTATCTATGGGCTCTGTATCAGCGATTGGCAAGGGAAATTCCCATCCTAATCTGCTCTCTACTACAACCACATGGGAGTTCCACCCACTTGCTTTGGTGGGAAGGTTCGTGAAAAGGTTACGAGAATTGGGTTTAGAGGGAGTACTGACACTCAGGTCAGTTCCACTATATTTAATGCAAAAGAATTCCTTGAACACCCTCATACAGGGTTCGTATCCTAGAAACCTACACACCATGGCAAAACATACTAAGACCCTACAAGTGTTGGCTCCCAACTGAAGGGGCAAGGCATTGGCACACTCCAAAAATTCGTTAATGAAAGGGTCAAGTGGCAACCTAAGGCCAGCTTCAAATTGACAATAGAAGAAGGCTACCCTAATGGCATCTGTGGTAAAGGTCGACCTAAATTGAGCCATGAAATCCTTTTTACTAAGGATGGTCACCCTATAGTCCTCTTTGCTCACCTCACAAAAGTCATAAATCAAGCTATATCGAGATGGAAGATTCTTTTTCCCTCTCTGTGGTCTTTGGGGAACATAACGTCTCTCATTCTTCCCTGGCACAGCCGAATCATCAAACGCATCCACAATTCTGGGACCTGAAGAGGTAGATGCAGTAGCTCCACCTTGAGAAGCCATATCTGTACAAGAAGAAGGAGAAACAGGGGAGTCAGGCCTATGAACAATTTCAGTGGACCTAACCAAGGGCGACCTAGACTCCCCCGAGAAACTCTTCCTATTCCTAAGGAACGAAGGTTTATTGACATCCCTAACGTAAAACAAAGCTATGTGGTCGAGCAATTCATGAAAGAGATGAAAAGTGACAATGTTCGAGTCATCAATTGCTAAATTACCTACCTCCTCTCCAACAGGCAACCCTATTTCACTAAAATTCAGCCCCCACCTTGTCAAGATGGAAGCACATTCAACCAGGGACATCTCTCTCCACTCACCGTTTACATGCTTGCACACCCTACGGTTAACAGTGCAGTATCCATACCCAGCTCCTGGCTCGCTACTGAAGGTTCTAGCCATGGAAAATTCAAAAACAATGCAACAATCAAAACCCTAGAGCAAGAAAGGAGAAGAATTGTAACGACCCTAACCCTAGGCACTAATTTTAATATCATATTGTGTGCTTTTAATATTATTATTAATATTATGTGTCCATTTTTATATACTTGATTTCTTATGTTAGGATAAAATGAAAGGAAAATAAAATAAATCATCTTGGGAGAAGTATAATAATGGAAATGGATAAAATAAATAAAATGTGGGTAGTTATTCTTATTTGTGTAGGGAAAAGAATGTAAAGAGTTAAATTAGCTTCATAAAATAATTATGGGTGGAGTGTAGGTTGGGAAAGACTTTAATTTTTTTAAGGAAGTATGGGGGGGGGGGCCATACTCCCTCCCTATTTTCCTCCCCTTTTAGTCAAAAGGCTACACCTTTTATATACTCCTTCCATACTCCATCCTCCCCATTATTTTCTCCTTCATTTTCTTCTTCTTCTTCTTCCTTCTCTAAAAAAAATCCATGGAAGCCTCAACCTTCTCAAAACCATAATAAATCCAATTCTTCTCCATTTGACGATCCGGGTGTACTTTCGTGTTCGTAGAGTTGAGAGGATCGCATCAAACCAAGAAAATCATCATTTCATCTTGTTTTGGCTAAGGTGAGTTATTATGACTTTCCCTTCTTTAAATGTTCATAAATTATAAATGTTTATCTTGTTAAATGATTGTTTGATGTTGGAAATCTCCTTAGAATGGAGGAATTAGTTAAAGTAATGAAAGGATGTGGTTGTTCATAGAAGATGATCAAGAAGGGGATAAAAATGGGTTAAGTTATATGAAGATGATTGAACTAGGATTTTGGTAGGGAAATGTATAGGAAATTAAGATGTATAGTGTTGAGGATTATGTGTTTGGGTTTGATTGATTTAGGAGAAAGTAGTAAATATTTGGAAGTCTTTCATGAACATCAAAAATGGAAAGAATTAAAAAGGGGAAAAGAACTAGGTGAAAAAGGGGTTTAGAAATTAAGTTATGCTGGAAAATGACTTGGGCGGTCGCCCATGGGGGCTTGAGCGGCCGCCCATATGTTCAGAAAGTGGAGTGACTTAAAAACCTTCTTGGGCGGCCGCCCAAGTTGCCTTGTGCGGTCGCCCATCCCTGCAGAATAAAGTGTGTCCTTTGAAGCTTCTTGGGCGGTCGCCCAAGTGACATGGGCGGTCGCCCATGTCACCAGATTCCCTCAGTTAATTTTCTTATTGATTTTACCAACATCCTGGTGGTATGATTTCCATCCATCATAAATTAGTAGAACCTAATCCTAGCTGGGTAGGAGTTAATCCCTTTTAACCTAGATTAAGTATTTCAACTTTTGGGAAATAGCTCTTGAACCTTTTATTAAGTTTATTCGAGGTTGTATAATGACGATGTAAGATGATTTAGGAGGTATAGTGACTTTATTTGCCCTATATACTCGGTGATTGGTTTGGATAGTGTAGAAGTTATATGTTACACTATTGTGCTAGTGGGAATGTGTATTTACTACCTTGTCTCATTATTATCCAAGTATGGATTTATATGCTATGTTGTTAGCTTGTTATCCCAAGTGTGGATATGATTATCATATGGTTGTACTGTTATTCCAATGGTGGATTTATTGATTATACTGTTACTCTACTTGAACACACATTCCTTGTTAGTGCTATGCTTAGTGTATTACATAAATGTTACACTATGATATTGGTTGAACATGAGTATATTTTACCATGTTGCTATGTTGTTTATCCCCTTTGTGGATTATACTTCAAGTATCTATTATGTGCTTGAACGTGTTATATTTTATGTGATTGGGGGGTATAATGGAATTCAATCAATTATTGATTTGTTCTCTAAGTGATTGAAGGTCCATCATACCTGTGACCTCTCCCCCTCTGCGGCCACAGACTGGGGTATAGCATCTGTATTGAGCCGAAAGCCTTACAGAGTTGCTACTATCTTATTTGGTTCCCTGAAAAATGGGTCTTATAATATGTGAATATGCCTAAGCAGTTCACAGAGATGAGTTATAATCATAACTGTCTCAGTTACATGATATTGGTTCTGGTGGATATGCATTCACAGATATAGTGGAGTATTGATACCCACAGTTATACGACTTATTGTTCAGACGGGAAAGGTAAATAAAGGTAACGGAATGTGTTTACTGTTTTACCAATATGTGAGATGTGCCTTGGTTATGTGTTGCATCTTACTTGGCATATTGCTGCATTCATAATAGCTTGCTGAGATTTATTCTCACCCCTCTCCCTTTAAATGTTTTTAGATCCTGAGACAGGCAGACCGGCCAAGTGAGGACGGAAAGGAGTTGGTACGTGGTATTTTGGGATTTGTCGGGGTACGTATAGGTTGGTATAAGGAATGTATTTTGGTATAATTCCTTTATGGAGTTTATGAGTATAAAAATTAGTTTATACGTTATAATTAAAGTCTTTGTAATTAAAACAGGTTGATACTTTTAAAAGTTGTTCAACTCTTCCTCCCATGTAGAGAGGAATGAAGTTATTTTGAAATGGTTATGTTTAATATGTATAAGTTGCAAGGTATATCAAAGTTTAAAAAGTTTAGGTGGTTTGAGTTCTTTTGGGGACGCTCTAGCTCGGGACACGGATTAGGTCTCGGGTTGGGGTCCTCACAGTTGGTATCAGAGCTCGGTTAGAGTTCTCGAGTAGAGTCTAGCTGAGTGAGAGTGTGTGATAATTTACGCCGAGTGTTTAATGCAGGAGTTATTCAATGGCTAGAAATGAGGATGATCAGCACCAGGTTTCGGGCATTGTTGGTAATACCGGGGGTGATGGAAATTCGAATGATGAGACGATGAACATGTTCCGAGGATTTTTGCAAAATATGGCAGCACAAGGACAAGTACAAAGAAGATCAAGAAGGCGCATGGGCATGGTTTGGAAAAATTCGTCAAGATGATACCTCCAAGCTTTAGTGGAGACCCAGATCCGGTGACGGCGGAGAGATGGCTTGAAGCTATGAATAAGATTTTCTTGGCAATGGAGAGCTCGGATGCAGAAAAGGTAAGGTGCGCTGTTTTCAAGTTGGAAGGACCCGCTGAGCACTGGTGGCAGGTAGTAAAGGATGGCTGGGATCGGGATCTTACACCGCAGACTTGGGAGAACTTTACACGTAAATTTCGAGATCATTTCATTCCAATAGTTACCAGAGATAAGAAGGAAGTTGAGTTTTTGAGATTAGAGCAAGGAGCAATGACCGTGATGCGGATTCAAGAAGGTTTACGGAGCTAGCTCGCTATTGTCCACATTTGGTGCCGGAAGAAGAGAGACGGATATATCGATTCGTGAAGGGATTAAGACTAGAGTTCAGGAAACAGTTATTGACTCACGACTTCACAGATTTTCAGACAGCAGTGAATAAAGCCTATCGGATAGAGAATGACATTGACGAGCACCGGGGTAGATCTGAGGGTGGAAGTGGAAGTAAACAGAGATTTCAAGGCCAAGGTTCTGGATATAGTAGAAGGCAACAGGGAGGATCAGCATCGGGATTAGCAAGAGGAGAAGAAGCGGCGACTACTACAACTCATCCAACTTCAAATCAGGTAAGGATTGTATGTGGTTATTGCAAGAAGATGGGTCATTTTGAAGACAAGTGTTGGAGTAAGCAAGGGAAATGTTTGAATTGTGGAGAAATGGGACACTACAAGAAAAATTGTCCTGTATTTCATCGGAGGTTAGCTTCGGGTGCCGGTCATAGGGGGCATAGAGGTGGAATGAAAAGGAACAATGAAGGGAATCCAAAAAGGAATGGGTAAGGTTGAGTCCTTGTTTTGAGTTTTGGAGGGATAGATCCCTCAGCAGCCGTTAGAGGTAAATTACCTGTCTCAGAAGTAGGGGTCATACTTTTATAGATCCCGGTTTATTTCATGCATGTTTGACATTGCATTTTGCTTTCATGTGGCATGTATTGCCTAAGATGTGTTTTATGTGCTAGAGGTTTCTACTCTTATGAGAGAGTACCTCGAATATTATTTGGCTTACCACTAGTGTGATGTGGTTATAACTGAGCATGTATTGCCAGTTGATTTGGTATGATTACCAATGTGTGATTTTGATGTATACTTGGCCTAGAATGGTAAGTAGTGGTCATGCAGTGATAGACTGTCGTATGAAGCGAGTCTTCTTTTCCTTGCCTAATTGGTCTATATGATATTAGATTCGGATAAGCTTTTATGTGGTATCTTTGCTATATATGCATTAAAGATTGAAAAATTTTGATTAAAAAGCGTGAAGATAAATTGGTATGTGGTAGACTTGGATAAGAAGTCTTCGAAAGATGATATGTGCTAAGTAGGAGAATTTTAAGACGTGTTTTATTAGAATATTCCATGGCTACAGTGGAAGGAATGAAATTTTGTATTGAAATAATGTTAAAGTCTAATACATATATTAAAAGCCTTTTATAGAAGGGGACTAGCTATGTTGTAGATTTGATGGATAGAGTTATAAACCTTATCTAGATGGCTTTGTTGGATAGCATCCTTGCTTAATTGAAGTTGAGAACATCAGGAAATCATTTGTGAATCGTGTTATCTATCCTTTAAGAGAATGATTTGTTTGTGAAGTTTAACAATTGTGAGTTAGCTTGGGAATATTCCAATTATGAGTCCGTAGTTTCAGGGTTGAATGGGATGCTACCAAGGGAGTATCAATGGATTCTTGAGAATTGTATTATTATTGATTTAGTTAACCTGGAAAGTGATAACTTATGTTTAGAGGAAAGGATTCAAGCGGAGCAGAATTTTCTTAAATTCAACTTGGAAGTAACTGAGATTATATTGCGTTTTACTAGTGGAAATTTTAACTATGTGCAACTAAATCTGAGATATGTTAACGATCATAAAAGTTTAAAGTATTTGTTGGTTTAGAAGGAATCTAACGACAAGCAGAGTCGAGAGTTGAAGTTATTTAGAAGACTTACATTGTGTTATATCTTGCTACCCGTGAAAGTTATTGTGATTTCAAATGCGATTAGCCGAAAGGCTTATGTGTCAACAAGTAGATTCTTAGAGCTGCAAGGTTAGATAATTTTGCGAATATTCAAGTCACCCTATAGTATGGAGACCCTAGAGGAAGTTCAACCATGATTCAGAATTTAAGAGGATTATCGGTTAGTTCATGTGGGAAGACCAAGGATGTGGTATTGAGTTAAGATGAAAAATTTAACCTCAACTAGAAGGTGTGTATCATTTCTGCAAGAGATTAGAGGATCAGTTTTAGAGAAAGACCATAGATCTAGAATTGCGATTCATCAGGGAAGTTCGAGGAGGTATCTAGATTTGAAGAAGATTTAGAAGATTCGAATGGGAAAGCATTGCGATAGAATTTTATAACTGGGCTACCTTCAACGTCGATGAAGATGGGTGTGTTGGAGTAATAGTGGATGGATAGATCAAGTCGGTTTACTTTCTACCTATATCAACGAAGTATTCGAGGGAGAAATTAAAACATTGTACATGCGGGAGATTGATTTATTTCATGGAGTAACCATCAACATTTTACCAAATCAGATCGAGGATTCATTGTGTTTTTGGACAACTGGGCGCAAGGTTTTGAGTTCCAAGTCGAGTTCGGTGATGTGTTTCATCCTCGGGCGGATGGGCGAGACAGAGAAGACTATCCAGATTCTTGAGAATAAGTTGTGTGTTGTATGATGGATTTCCTTTCAACTTGAGAAGATTACTTAACCTTAGTGAGTTTGCGTATCTTGATAGATTTCAGTTCAGTATTGAATTGGTAACGTATAGGGCATTGTATGGGAGAAATTATTCTTACGATTCCTCAGGTGTATGGAGTTCTTCAAATAATGATGACTTAACGGGTTTGACTTATATAGGGGAAACGTTAAAAGTTATTAGAACCACAAGTCCGAAATTAAACTTTTAGAGTATTCGGGTTGTGAAAAATGGGTATAATAATAATACTATTGAGGAAACTATTTGAAAAGTGTAATTTGATTCCGGGAAGGTTACCTTCTTTAATTGATCAGTAAAGTAAGCAAGTTTAAAATTCGGGACGAATTTTCTTTAAGGGGGAGTGAGTGTAACGACCCTAACCCTAGGCACTAATTTTAATATCATATTGTATGCTTTTAATATTATTATTAATATTATGTGTCCATTTTTATATACTTGATTTCTTATGTTAGGATAAAATGAAAGGAAAATAAAATAAATCATCTTGGGAGAAGTATAATAATGGAAATGGATAAAATAAATAAAATGTGGGTAGTTATTCTTATTTGTGTAGGGAAAAGAATGTAAAGAGTTAAATTAACTTCATAAAATAATTATGGGTGGAGTGTAGGTTGGGAAAGACTTTAATTTTTTTAAGGAAGTATGGGGGGGGGGGGCATACTCCCTCCCTATTTTCCTCCCCTTTTAGTCAAAAGGCTACACCTTTTATATACTCCTTCCATACTCCATCCTCCCCATTATTTTCTCCTTCATTTTCTTCTTCTTCTTCCTTCTCTAAAAAAAAATCCATGGAAGCCTCAACCTTCTCAAAACCATAATAAATCCAATTCTTCTCCATTTGACGATCCGGGTGTACTTTCGTGTTCGTAGAGTTGAGAGGATCGCATCAAACCAAGAAAATCATCATTTCATCTTGTTTTGGCTAAGGTGAGTTATTATGACTTTCCCTTCTTTAAATGTTCATAAATTATAAATGTTTATCTTGTTAAATGATTGTTTGATGTTGGAAATCTCCTTAGAATGGAGGAATTAGTTAAAGTTATGAAAGGATGTGGTTGTTCATAGAAGATGATCAAGAAGGGGATAAAAATGGGTTAAGTTATATGAAGATGATTGAACTAGGATTTTGGTAGGGAAATGTATAGGAAATTAAGATGTATAGTGTTGAGGATTATGTGTTTGGGTTTGATTGATTTAGGAGAAAGTAGTAAATATTTGGAAGTCTTTCATGAACATCAAAAATGGAAAGAATTAAAAAGGGGAAAAGAACTAGGTGAAAAAGGGGTTTAGAAATTAAGTTATGCTGGAAAATGACTTGGGCGGTCGCCCACGGGGCTTGAGCGGCCGCCCATATGTTCAGAAAGTGGAGTGACTTAAAAACCTTCTTGGGCGGCCGCCCAAGTTGCCTTGTGCGGTCGCCCATCCCTGCAGAATAAAGTGTGTCCTTTGAAGCTTCTTGGGCGGTCGCCCAAGTGACATGGGCGGTCGCCCATGTCACCAGATTCCCTCAGTTAATTTTCTTATTGATTTTACCAACATCCTGGTGGTATGATTCCCATCCATCATAAATTAGTAGAACCTAATCCTAGCTGGGTAGGAGTTAATCCCTTTTAACCTAGATTAAGTATTTCAACTTTTGGGAAATAGCTCTTGAACCTTTTATTAAGTTTATTCGAGGTTGTATAATGACGATGTAAGATGGTTTAGGAGGTATAGTGACTTTATTTGCCCTATATACTCGGTGATTGGTTTGGATAGTGTAGAAGTTATATGTTACACTATTGTGCTAGTGGAAATGTGTATTTACTACCTTGTCTCATTATTATCCAAGTATGGATTTATATGCTATGTTGTTAGCTTGTTATCCCAAGTGTGGATATGATTATCATATGGTTGTACTGTTATTCCAATGGTGGATTTATTGATTATAATGTTACTCTACTTGAACACACATTCCTTGTTAGTGCTATGCTTAGTGTATTACAAAAATGTTACACTATGATATTGGTTGAACATGAATATATTTTACCATGTTGCTATGTTGTTTATCCCCTTTGTGGATTATACTTCAAGTATCTATTATGTGCTTGAACGTGTTATATTTTATGTGATTGGGGGGTATAATGGAATTCAATCAATTATTGATTTGTTCTCTAAGTGATTGAAGGTCCATCATACCTGTGACCTCTCCCCCTCTGCGGCCACAGATCGGGGTATAGCATCCGTATTGAGCCGAAAGCCTTACAGAGTTGCTACTATCTTATTTGGTTCCCCGAAAAATGGGTCTTATAAGATGTGAATATGCCTAAGCTCACGTAGATTTGAGTTATAATCATAACTGCCTCAAGTTACATGATATTGGTTCTCAAAGGATATGCATTCACAGATATAGTGGAGTATTGATACCCACAGTTATACGACTTATTGTTCAGACGGGAAAGGTAAATAAAGGTAACGGAATGTGTTTACTGTTTTACCAATATATGAGATGTGCCTTGGTTATGTGTTGCATCTTACTTGGCATATTGCTGCATTCATAATAGCTTGCTGAGATTTATTCTCACCCCTCTCCCTTTAAATATTTTTAGATCCTGAGACAGGCGGACCGGCCAAGTGAGGACGGAAAGGAGTTGGTACGTGGTATTTTGGGATTTGTCGGGGTACGTATAGGTTGGTATAAGGAATGTATTTTGGTATAATTCCTTTATGGAGTTTATGAGTATAAAAATTAGTTTATACGTTATAATTAAAGTCTTTGTAATTAAAACAGGTTGATACTTTCAAAAGTTGTTCAACTCTTCCTCCCATGTAGAGAGGAATGAAGTTATTTTGAAATGGTTATGTTTAATATGTATAAGTTGCAAGTTATATCAAAGTTTAAAAAGTTTAGGTGGTTTGAGTTCTTTTGGGGACGCTCTAGCTCGGGACACGAATTAGGTCTCGGGTTGGGGTCCTCACAAGAATACCTTGATTAAGGTTGGAGCAGAGGGCTGTTGCAGAGGACGAAGATCAAATTTAAGCCAATCGTTTCCTTGCTATCGTCGCCGGGGTTTATCAGAACTCAAAGACGGTAAAAATTCAAAAGGAAGAAGGATTCTAGTGTTTATATTTTCCGGAATTGGAAAGGAAAAGGGTAAATTCAAAAATTAATTTTCTAATTAATGGAGGAAAACAGTTTCCAAGACGGTTCTTCAAACGTCAAATAGTAATCATTACAGACGGCGGCGCTCCTTCAGATCTGACCGTTCGTCCTCAACGCCCAGGATCGTGCCACGTCATCTATGGTCGACTTAATTTCAGAACGAGTAATGACCTGCGAGTCATAACAATCCTCATCAAAATTTCCTTAACTTCCTAGTCGACAAAGTCAACTCGAAAGTTGGGGGCCACTGAATATACCAAAAGTGTCGACTTGGGCCAAGCGAGAAAAGCCCAATCACAGGCAGCCGTGGCCTTCACATTCTTAATGAGTCTGGCCCAACCACCATAAGGCCCAAGGCCCAGCAACAGGATCAGTCAACCTAAGCTCATTGATTGACCTCCAAGGTCCCGACCTAGCTTGGTCCGATTCTACGATCCATGCTCTAATTCGGGTACGATCCAGCTCTACCCGCCAGTCAGATCAACCTAACCTCAATTGGCAACCTCGACCTAATAAACAAGTGTCGACCTAACTGATACAGACGCACGTGCTTCAAACCTTTCCATAACTGCTTCCCTACAAATCAGGGACCATTTCAGGACACGTTCACATGATGTATAATTGTCCCTAAAATCACGGAGCTCATATAGCCCTGTCAATTAAACAACTATAAATACATTATCACTACAACGGTGATAAGGTAACTGCCATTTTGTTATCTGAATTCCATTATTCAACACGTTCTTAAGCTCTCTGCAAACATAATCTTACTCTCACGCCCGAGGGTCTAAGCCGGAGACGCATTCGACTAGTCGTGGGTTCTGATTTCAGGTCAAGGAGCTAGGTGATTAATCCTGCCACGTGGAGGAAGATTGATAAGCACATTTCCTGCAGCATCAAATACTATTAATAACAATTTTAGAATTGTATATGAATATCAAGATTTTCATAGAATTATAGTCAAAAGTTTAATTGAGTTGACCCGTAAAAGTTAAAATTTTTGGAATGGAGAGGGTATATTCCAATTTTAATTAAAAAATAAATTATATTCTCTTGTTAATTTTTATGTTCGAGAAAGAATAGTTGAATGAGTATTTATGCTTACACACACATATATATATATACTCCCTCCGTCCCACCAATTGCTTCACCCTTTTCCTTCGGCACGGGAATTATGGTAATGGGAGGGAAAAAAAATGTTGTGAGTGTAATTTGAAAATATGTGAGAGAATTAGTGGAGGAAATAGTGAATTTGAAAAATGTTGTGAGTGTAATAGTGTTTTAGGAGAAAGAATGAGTGGAAAGAATAGTGAAGATTCTTTGTCAAAAAAGGAAAGGTGAAGCTTCTAACGGGACGCCCTTTTGGGTAATTAATGAAGCTTTTATTGGATCGGAGGGAGTATATATATATATATATATAATTTTTTTTAATTAGTTACATTCTTAACGGGAGTTAGCCAGATTGGTTTTTTCTTTTTCTTTTTTTAGTATTCATAAAAAGATTCAGTCCTTCATGAGGGACTTAAATGTTTTGAAAACAATCCTACAAAGCCAGTGCTACCTCCGTCTTTTATTTTTAATTTTTGTCGTGCTTTATAAAACAGTCCTATTTTAAAAGATATATTCCCTCCGTTCCACCGATTGCTTCATCCTTTTCCTTCGACACAGAAATTATGGTAATGAGAGGGAAAATAAAATGTTGTGAGTGTAATTTGAAAATAGGAGAGAGAATTAGTGGAGGGAATAGTGAATTTGAAAAGTGTTGTGAGTGTAATAGTGTTTTAGGAGAGAGAATGAGTGGAGAGAATAGTGAAGATTCTTTGCCAAAAAAGAAAAGGTGAAACTTCTAACGGAACGCTCTTTTGAATAATTAGTGAAGCTTTTATTGGGACGGAGGAAGTATCAGAGATTCAGAAATCATAGTATAATTAAAATACAAATACAAGCAAGTAAAAATACTATATACATATATATATATATATATATATATATATATATATATATATATATATATATATATATATTATTTGATCAGTTGGTAAAAATTAATGTTGTTATGGAGGAATTAATTTTGTATTCAATAAAATTAATTTTTTTTTTAATGCAAAATCAAAGCATGTTATGTTGATTGATCTATAGTTGAAAAACGGATTGGACATTTGTCCTTTTATTTTATCAAAAAATCTTAGACGGTTACACCTGTAAGTTTACTAAATAAATTAAATCCCCACCTTTCTCACAAACAACAGTCAAACACCAGGACCCGTCCCTCACCCCCAAAACCGAAATTGAAAATTAGAAAATACCTTAATATTAAAGATGAAGAAGACGCTTTTGCTGAAACAGTGAAACCGGCAAGATCCAAAGCTTTTACCGGTGACGGCGTCGGAACAACGTCAACATCTTCTCAGGCGCCAGACGGGTTTATTTTGTTTGGTATGAAAAATTTAGAGGTATTTCTTGCTTTCAATTGAATTGATAAAAGAAATTTTCTTTTTTACCGTCCGTTGCAATTCCATGTCATAGCCCGGCCTGGTACTTTGCTAGTTTTAATTGATTAAAAAGTTGAGGAATGGGGACCTGGATTTGGTAACTAGACCTGACATTGTTGATTGGATTGCTAGTCTCAAAAAGATTTGGGGCCGCATAACATGAACCTTCATTCATACGGAATCATCAAAGAAAATGGGACTGTTTTAAATGATGTTTATGTTTATAATTTTTACTTGCTTGTATTTGTATTTTAATTATACTATAATTTCTGTTATTTTTTTAAAAAACTAGTACATGCCCGTGTCCAAGATCACGGTTTTTTTTTAAATTTTTTTTAATTAATTTTTTTTTAAAGAGCAAAATGGGAAAGGAACAAAATAGTGAGGGCAAAATGGGAATATCGCCAGGCGAAACTGTTCATAGAACTATTCCTTTGAGTGAGGTGGACAGGCTTCATTTATACTATAGTAGATGGGACTGTTTTGTAAAGCACGACAAAAAATCTATAGTATAAATTAAACCCCTCCGTGAACAGTTCTATGAACAGTTCCGGAGGGGTTTTTTCCTATTTTGCCCTCACTATTTAGTCTGTTTTCTATTTTGCCCTTAATTTATGCTAAGACTTTGTGTTTGGGCTAAGACTTTGAATTTGGGCTAAGAGTGGGCTTTAGAAGGGTTTACTTAAATTAATTAAGTAACTGATTTTTTTTTTTAATTAAAAAAAAAATTAATTTGAAAAAAAAAACACACCCGTGTCCTTGGACACGGGCATATGTACTACTCCCTCCGTCCCAGACCAAGGGTATATGGGGAGATTTCACGCTTCTTAAGAAATTTTTTAAAAAATGAATAAAAGTTAAATGTGAGATAGAGAATAGTAATTAAATGTGTGGTAGAAAATATGAGAGATAATGTAAAAGTTAAATGTGTGGTAGGGAATAGGAGAGAGAATGTAAAATTTAAAAATATTTAACACAATATTTTGTGGGAAACTAGTTTCTCCCTAAGTTATAAAAAGTCCTGTTTTTTTAAACTGATCTTATATTCGTCAAATATTTGCATGTTGAAAAAAATTGGACTTTTTATAATTTATGGAGAAACTGGTTTCTCCCAAAACTTACTCAATATTTAATAGGAGATAGAATGAGTGGGAGGAATAGTAGTTAAATGTGTGGTAGGAAATAGGAGAGAGAATGTATATAGATATAATGAATGATTTTTTTGTAAATATATGAAGATGATAAGGATATTAATATATTCAAAAACTTGCCTTTTTTGGAAATGAACTCTTGGTCCGGGACGTCTCAAAAGGAAAAGATGAACCCTGGGACGGAGGGAGTAGTAAAAAATAAAAGACGGAGGTAGTACTGGCTTTGTAGGATTGTTATCAAAACATTTAAGTCCCTCAGAGAGTACTGAATCATTTTGTGAATCCTAAAAAAAAAAAAAATGGAATTCTAAAGCCCATATAAAATATACTCATACAGACTTTGATCTGATTTTTGGTATACTTCTATTAAAATTACACTAAAATTAATTTCTTGTTTAGAAACGTAATACTATTTATTTTGAGATAAAGGACTTTGACCAAGCATTAATGTCAAACTAATCATTCTAATTAAATTTTAAAAATTGTTATTGATAAATCACATAATGATTTATCAATAACAATTTTTAGATTTTCAATATGACGATTAAATTGACATTTTTGTTTGGTCAAAGTTCATTAGTATTGACCGCCAAAAACAGAAATGGGTAAGGTTTTATGGGACGGAGTATTATTTTGTAGGAATTCTAATGACTATTCTTTTGTAAGAATTCTTGGACCTACAAGTAGCAGTTTATTGTACAAGAAGGTACTAGTCATTTTCAAATATGGAAGCAGCAACAAGCAATGACAAACGATTTGAATGTTGTTCCCCTCCTTTGATCCCTCAACTACATCCTTGGCTTGTAATTAGTCACGGAAAACACAGACAAAGACAAATTTTTTACAACATATCAGAAGATCGCCACTACGTTAAGACCATTCCCGAGCTAAGTGGTCAATCCATTCGGGCTAATTATAAAGAATGGTTAGTTCTGACATCCCTCAACTTGTCAGAGTCTTCACTTTTCAACATGGTTACGTTGGAAAGAATCCAACTCCCATCGATGCAATCCAAGTATCACAATTTATGTGTTCGTACATCTTCCCCCGATAACCCCAACTGCAAAATTGTTTTCTTTGACACAATGAGAAATTCTGGCGATGCTGAACTTTTTGGCAACACTTTTCTCATGTGCAAGCCTGTAGATGGCAAGTTTGATAAACAAAAGCTAAACTTGAAGAAAGGCTTCTGGGAATCTGCTATAGCTTTCAACGGTAATATTTATCTATTGAATAGTCAATTTCAATTGTTTGTAGTTGATTTTAGCCATCGAAAACCTCGTGGAAAAGAAATCATGCATTCGGACAAGATGCCTAAAGTACCGCCAAATATAGTAGAATACCATTCTTGGTTGGTAGTATCTGATGGGGAACTTTTGTTTATTACAATGCTATATATTATGGTTACAATGTTAAAGAGGCATACGGTTTCCTAGTCCATCAATTTGATTTTGGAGAAAAATCATTGGTTGAAATAAAAGATATAGGTAAATCATGAGCCATATTTCTTGATCTGCATTCAGCAGCAGCAACAACCACGGAAGAATGTGGGATAAAAGGAAATTCAATATACTTTGTCAAGGAACATGATCAATGTCTCTATGAATATGACTTGGAAAAGAAGATGATTTCATTTACTTTGCCTTGCCCGGATGTACATCGTAGTCATCAGAAGAAATTTCAGTTAGGATTTCGTCACTCCCAATTTAGTTGAATCACCATCCCGAATGTAAGAAACAAATTACCATTACAATAATAACTGATTGTTATTATCATTTTTTTTTCCAGTCTTGTTCATTTTTATATACCAACTTTCCTTAAAGGTAGATTCCTTCTTCTTTTTGAAACTCTTTCACAAGAAATAATAGTGCTAATTATGCGTGATTAAGTTTGAGTAAACCACTTCACAACAAATGTGTGATGCATGTTGTATTTTTATTAGCAAAATAACCAATCTGGCTAACTCCTGTTAATAATTTCGGCTGAGGCAGAATATCGTTCTATGGCTAGTGCGACATGTGAGCTCAAATGGTTACTTGGTCTTCTTCGATCCTTTGGCATTGGACATGATTCTCCAGTACCACTTCTTTGTGATAGTCAATCTGCTATACATATGACTCAGAATCCAGCTCATCACGAACGTACGAAGATATCGAAGTTGACTGTCATCTTGTTTGTGATGCTGTTCGCACAAGTGTCCTCACAACTCGGTATATTCACACATTCGAACAGTTTCTGATGTCCTTACCTAGGCGTTGGGTAGTAAACAGTTTCGCACTCTACTTGGCAAGTTGGGCGTTTGCGATCTACACGCTCCAACTTGAGGGGGGGTGTTGAGATATTGACATATTTTGTCAATATCTTTTCCTTTCCTTATAAATATTGTTTCCTTATTTTAGTATTGTATTTTAGGAAGACTCCTTTGGTAAATAGGAAAGTAAAATATATAGCTAGAATAGAATCCTAGTCAAATGTGTATATATAAAATTGTATTATTCATATTTCTCCAAGAAGTGAAATAACAATTTCCTATTCACATAGTCACGGTTTTAACAGAATGCCTTCCTGTTTAAATCTAAATTCCTCCTTTTGTTGGCTCTAACAACTTCAGAAACTCCGGATGAAACAACTAAACTCTATTCGGAGATTTAGATTTTTGTTGGCAAGTGTCGCCGAAATATTTCTCATGAGGATTTATTGCTTGGTGTCACGCGTATTTAAAACTATTTTTTTTTCTTTTGATTAATATTTACCATACACATAATACTGCCTGTTTCGGTTTTTATTTTATCATCTGTTATGCCTTTCAATTTAGAATGAGTGTGTTCGTTTTTTAAATTACATAAGTGTTTATTATAAATAAGATTTAAGAGTATTTTTTTCAAGTTAGGAATTCATCTTTGTTTGTGTACAAGTATAATGGACCTTCATAAAACCTAAAGGGATTGACCGAAAATTAAGCATTATGCATTAATTTAAAACAAACATTAAAGGCCTAAGCATTAAGCTAGCGTTCAACGGTTAAGCAAAGACACTATAATATACTCCCCCGTCCCATAATAAGATTCTTAGTTTTATCATGCATTGAAAATGTTATTAGGAAATAGTAAGTGAGTTGTTATTGTGAGCGTAATAAGTGGGTACTATTGTCTATTTTAAAAATAAAGCAAATTAAGAATTTTATTTTGAAACAAACCAAAAAGAAAAGTAAAAACCACGCGGAGAAATAAGAATTAGAAATGGCTAAAGAAAGTTACAACTGATGGTTATATCTATCTTGTAAGACCTTGTTGCAAAATACTCCAAATAACCAAGTAAACTACCAGTCACCATTTTAGCTCCTCGACACCAATTGAAGTATAAACCGGTTTGATCCAAGTGCTAGATCGCGGCTCGAGCAATTTAAAAGGAGACGAGTTGCAATACTTTCCATCATACGAGCGGTATTTTTTGGTTGAAAGGCAATATAAAACACCACTATTTTCTCTATCAAATTTTGGAAAATATATTTTATTTCCCATCCCTCTTGCAATGGTTGTCTCCAAGTAGGACGCCCCCTCACTTACAAAGAGCATTTTATCGTTTCCCAAACTTTTGACATCTTCCCACATCATTTTAGACAGATCAAACCTCATAACATGAACATGACGATGCTCGTGAGTCAAAAATACAGCCAACAATCCTCCTCCATCCTTGTCTACCACCAATGAAGTTGGATGAATTGAAGCACGCTTACGAGAAGACCAAGCCTTCCCACAAACATCCCACCTATTTTTCTTGATATCATAGACACCAAAATTGCCAGTCTCTCCCAAGAAATACCACTTTCCACTAAAGAAAACGGGGCTACAAAAAGCACACATTAGGAACTTCTTATTACCATTATTTTGGCTGTGGAATCTCCAAGAAGCTTCGCCGCATTTAATTGTCTTAAATTGTGAAAATTCGTACGGACAGCTTGGATGCCGTCCAATCACAAAACAGTCGGGTGAGGTTGGTGGAGATGAGAAATTAATGGTTGGCGAGATGTTTAGCCACAAATCATTAGGAAGATCAATTTTCTCCTTGGTGAATGGATTAAAGAAAAAAAAACTTTGATTTCCTTGAGTTAGAAGCAACCAACCATAACCAGATGATCGGATTTGAGCACCAGATAGCTCAGGAGTGTCTACCTTGTACGTGGCATTGTAAATCGGGTGGTAGAATTCGCATACGTTGTTGCGTAAAGTAACTAAACAAGGAGTGTGAGCCAATGGGTGGTCAATCGGGGGTAAAAGATCCCAGCTTCTTGCCGGCATAATTGATCGCCATGGTCTACAAATCATGTTGAAGGTAGTCAAGTCACCCGCAAGAAGACGAGACTTGATCAAACTCAACACATCTGGCTGAAGGTCGGACCATGATGACATCTTCTTGACGATATGAACAAAACCTGTGTCAAATTAGGAATATGAAAATAGTCACTAGTCAGTTTATATAAAGACTCTGACTTGTAACTTACCTACATAGATTGAAAGAAACTGGAGTATAACTTTTTGATCATGTTCATAAGTAAGAATAGCATTCAAAAAGTAGACCAAATTAAATAAATTTTTAAGTCATATGAAAAAGAAGTATTCCTTCTTTTCATAATAAAAAAATAAAAAAAATTGCACGTATATTAAGAAAATATTAAGAAATGAGTAACCATTTGCAAGTGGATTGACGACATAATTGTATAAAACACTATTAATTCTAGTGGATAAAAGTAGGAAGTAGTGTTTTTTTTTATTTTTACTTCTACAAAAGGAAGAGGATAAATGTCCAAAATATATTTATTATTTGCCATTTTGAAAATAAAGTATAACTCATAGTTTGGAACATATCGAAACAGAAAATAGGACTCTTAGTTTAGGACGGAGAAAAATATAAAATTTCATGTAATTCTTTTTTTTTTTTTTTAATAAAACTCTACTAAAATTACTATTCAATTTTTAAAATTTCATGAGATTGACTAGAATTTTATTATGGAAGGGAAGAAGAAAATTACTATTCAATTTTTTTTAATAAAACTCTACTAGAATTTTTAAAAATAAAAGGCGGAGGTAGTACTGGCTTTGTAGTTTTCTTAAAATTATTATTAATAGTATTGTAATTTTTGATAATCATAATATTATGATCAAAGTTAGTTAGATTAAATTGACTACGAAAATAAAAATAAAACTATTTTTTTTTCGAGACGGAGGAGTAATATGTAAAAGATATGGTGTTGTTACATACCTGAACCAAAGGTTTGATTTTGTGTCAGTCGGTCCGTCCGTATGTGTTTGAAGAAGAAAATTGTTTGTGGGTAGATTTATGTTGTTTCAATGTAATTAGAGCATGAATCGTAGAATCGGACCAAGCTAGGTCGGGATCTTGGAGGTCGGACAATGAGCTTAGGTTGACTGATCCTGTTGCTGGGCCTTGGGCCTTATGGTGGTTGAGCCAGACTCATTAAGAATGTGAAGGCCACGGCTGCCTGTGATTGGGCTTTTCTCGCTTGACCCAAGTCGACACTTTTGGTATGTTCAGTATTAAAATTTTGATAATCATAATATTATGATCAAAGTTAGATTAAATTGACTACGAAAAATAAAAATAAAACTATTTTTTTTTAGACACGGAGGGAGTAATACGTAAAAAATATGGTGTTGTTACATACCTGAACCAAAGGTTTGATTTAGTGTCGGTCCGTCCGTCCGTATGCGTTTGAAGAAGAAAATTGTTTGTGGGTAGATTTATGTTGTTTCAATGTAATTAGGGCAAGCTTATATATATAGGGGTTGTAGTTGTAGTTAATTCCTTTTCCTTTTAAACTTAGAAAGAGGAGCCGTGGCGTGGGTTGTAATTTTTGATAATCATAATATTAAGATCAAAGTTAAGATTAAATTGACTATGAAATAAAAATAAAACTATATTTTTTCGAGACAGAGGGAGTAATATGTAAAAAAATATGGTGTTGTTACATACCTGAACCAAAGGTTTGATTTTGTGTCGGTCCGTCCGTCCGTATGCGTTTGAAGAAGAAGAAATTGTTTGTGGGTAGATTTATGTGGTTTCAATGTAATTAGGGCAAGCTTATATATATAGGGGTTGTAGTTGTAGCTAATTCCTTTTCCTTTTAAACTTAGAAAAAGAGGAGCCGTGGGTTTTATCTCATTATTTCCTTCTTCTACTATGATTGTATTTCCTTCTTCTTCAACAACAATCTATCTAGTTTCTTAATACGGTTTTTCTTTTCTACATTTATATATTTCTATAAATATGTATATTTACCTATATAAAAGAAAAATCGTATTAAGAAACTAGATCGATTCTTCTTCAAGAAGGAAATACAATCTTAGTAGACGAAGGAAACTATGAGATAAAACCCACGGCTCCTCTTTCTAAGTTTTAAAAGGAAAAGGAATTAGCTACAACTACAAACCCTATATAAGTTTGCCCTAATTACATTGAAACAACATAAACCTACCCACAAAGATTTTTCTTCTTCAAACTCATACGGACGGACGGACCGACACTAAATCAAACCTTTGGTTCAGGTATGTAACAACACCATATTTTTTACGTATTACTCCGGCCCTCTCGAAAAAAATAGTTTTATTTTTATTTTCATTGTCAATTTAATCTCTTGTTAATTTGTACGTTCGAAAGAATAGTTGAATGAGTAACAAGATCTTATAAGCTTGTTGTATTCACTAGTTAGGCAACTTTTTTTATATATATATATATATATATATATATATATATATATATATATATATATATATATATATATATATACACATATATATTTCTTGTTTATTTTGTTAAATTCTTATAATATCTCTCAAATAATTTGTGTTTATAATTTTTACTTGCTTTTATTTGTATTTTAATAATACTATAATTTCTGTAATTTTTTTAAAAAATGGGACTGTTTTGTAAGGCACGACAAAAAAATAAAAATAAAAGATGGAGGTAGTACTGGCTTTGTAGGATTGTTTTCAAAACATTTAAGTCCCTCAGAGAGGACTGAATCTTTTTGTGAATCCTCAAAAAAAATAAATGGAATTCTAAAGCCCATATAAAATATGCTCGTATAGACTTTGATCTGATTTTTGCTATACTTCTGTTTCAAAATAATTATCGCAATTAACTTGTCAATATTTTTAATTAATGCACTTTACTTGTATATTGATTGTACTTTAATAAAATTACACTAAAATTAATTTCTTGTTTAGAAACGTAATATTTATTTTAGATACAAAATAAACCTTTAAGGCTTTCCTTATATTTATGTATGTAACGGTTTCTAATGAATGACTATTATTTTGTAGGAATTCTTGGACCTACAAGTAGCGGTTTATTGTACAAGAAGGTACTAGTCATTTTCAAATATGGAAGCAGCAACAAGCAATGACAAACGATTTGAATGTTCTTCCCCTCCTTTGATCCCTCAACTACATCCTTGGCTTGTAATTAGTCACGGAAAACACAGACAAAGACAAACTTTTTACAGCATGTCAGAAGATCACCACTACGTTAAGACCATTCCGGAGCTACGTGGTCAATCCATTCGGGCTAATTATAAACAATGGTTAGTTCTGACATCCCTCAACTTGTCAGAGTCTTCACTTTTCAACATAGTTTCGTTGGAAAGAATCCAACTCCCATCGATGCAATCTAAGTATCACAATTTATGTGTTCTTACGTCTTCCCCCGATAACCCCGACTGCAAAATTGTTTTCTTTGACACAATGAGAAATTCTGGCGATGCTGAACTTTTTGGCAACACTTTTCTCATGTGCAAGCCTGGAGATGGCAAGTTTGATAAACAAAAGCTGAACTTGAAGAAAGGCGCCTGGGAATCTGCTATAGCTTTCAACGGTAATATTTATCTATTGAATAGTCAATTTCAATTGTTTGTAGTTGATTTTAGCCATCGAAAACCTCGTGGAAAAGAAATCATACATTCGGACAAGATGCCTAAAGTACCGCCAAATATAGTAGAATACCATTCTTGGTTGGTAGTATCTGATGGGGAGCTTTTGTTTATTACAATGCTATATTATGGTTACAATGTTAAAGAGGCTTACGGTTTCCTAGTCCATCAATTTGATTTTGGAGAAAAATCATTGGTTGAAATAAAAGGTATAGGTAAATCACGAGCCATATTTCTTGATCTGCATTCAGCATCAGCAGCAGCAGCAACCACGGAAGAATCTGGGATAAAAGGAAATTCAATATACTTTGTCAAGGAACATGATCGATGTCTCTATGAATATGACTTGGAAAAAAAGATGATTTCATTTACTTTGCCTTGCCCGGATGTACATCGTTGTCATCAGAAGAAATTTCAGTTAGGATTTCGTCACTCCCAATTTAGTTGGATCACCATCCCGGATGTAAGAAACAAATTACCATTACAATAATAACTTATTGTTATTATCATTTTTTTTTTCCAGTCTTGTTCATTTTTATAGACCAACTTTCCTTAAAGGTAGATTCCTTCTTCTTTTTGAAACTCTTTCACAAGAAATAATAGTGCTAATTATGCGTGATTAAGTTTGAGTAAACCACTTCACAACAAATGTGTGATGCATGCTGTATTTTTATTAGCAAAATAGCCAATCTGGCTAACTCCTGTTAATAATTTAACGGGACTGTCCTAGTAAGCAACAAGTTTACCTTCAAATTATTAATGAGTGTTAGCCAGGTTGGTTAATTATGCTGATAAAGCTATTGTAGGCATCATATTATCATCCAATATACACCAAGCAGCAACGTACATGAGAAATGTTTAAGTTGTAGTGCTAAGCACTGCAACTTAACACTCTGTATCACACAAATACAGAGATTTTAGCAAGGCTGGTGTAGAGCACGACAAATGAACAAACATTAACAGTAGCCAAACCACACTGTATTAAAGAATACACACACATGCAAGGATAATTTACCAATAACACAGCAAAAGCTTATTCATTTTAGGTCAATATTCACTCTAGAGTTCATGCTATCCAAAATCTTTCGGAGCTCCCCAGGCTGACAAGGAACAGCTAGAACACCCTCCCGTTTAAATCCAAATTCCTCCTTTGCTTGCTCCAACAATTTCAGAAACTCCGGGTGACCTAAACAACTCAACTCTATGATGAACCTCTTCGTCACTTCTCCATTTACTGTGTGAACCACAAAGTGTCCCTCCTTCACATCTTCTGGAAGATGTGAAGCAACCTCATCCTCATCATAAGTAGCAGCAACAAAGGGCATGATGGTCAATTTCTCAGACAATGCAAGGATTCTATTCAGCCTCTTTCTGATTACCCTAAGATTCACTAATCTACCCCTCATGACCACGCTTTATCAACTGGGTGATAACTATATTATATGAATAAGAAAGAGCACGAAGCAAAGTTATAGCAAAATGTGAAATATATAGAAGAGGAAATCTCATAGGAAGATACGATCACGCTATAATAAAAAACAGAATAATCAAAATGCATGTGTTCTGATGCATCATTGTAAACTTACATCATGATGGGCTTAATTCCACTACTCACCCCTGAGGTTTGGACAAGTCTCACTGCTCTCCCTAATGTTTAATTTTGTCTAACTTTCCCCTGTTTGCCATTTTTTTTGTAATCTAAAAGACTATTTTAACCCTAAATCTTTATTATGATTTGGACTTTAAAATGAGGAAAAAGGTAGTTATTAACTTATACTGCCTCCATTCCAGCTCAATATGCACACTTACTATTCAGCACGGGAAATAAGGAGGGAGTTTATATATAAAAGTATTGTGTGGGAAAGGTGTTGTAAGTATGATAAGTGAGTGGAATTTACAAGTGGGGCCCACAATTTAAGTGTGTGAGTATGACAAATGGGGTAGGGATAATATAATAAAAGGTTTTGTTTTTGGAAGTGGGACTTAAATGATACCCCCCCAAACGAGTATGTACACATTGAGCTAGGAGGGAGGTAGTATAAATTGACAAAAGGAGGAAAGTGAGACGAAACCAAAACTCGGGGGGGGGGGGTGTGGCAATGAGACTTGTCCGAACCATAGGGGTGGGCAGTGGAATTAACCCCGTCATGATGTGACACTTCCAAGGCTGCTAAGCCAAGATCGGGAACATGTCATTTTCAGATGGAAAGGTTTGTTAAAGTGAATAATGTGGGACATAGAACGCAAGTAAAACATAATACGATAAGCATGTACATTGAACACCGCAAACCTGTGAGTGGGACCATCAGTGGGTTGCTTTAACCATTTTTGGAGGACCAAAATGCCATTGTGAGCTTTGTGGAAGTTGAAGGAGATTTAAGTATCACATGGTTGGTCCCTGCAAAGCAAAAGTATTGAACATGTACAAGGTCTATAAGAGGAAATAGACAAGGACCTAAAACATAAAGAAGAAAAGAAAGGTACTACGGAAAGTACCAACTACTGTGTGTTAATTAATCATGTACATCCCATGGGCTTCTAGTTAGGACAAGGGTACCACTTGATTTGGCTAAATGGCACTATTTCAAGCTCTTCATGATTGCCCAACTACATGGGATTTGTAAATTCTTTCTCATGTACGTCTTCTTTTTTCTTTCTTGAAAGTCCTATAAAGTACAGCAGGCCACAAGGAAGCCTTGAACCTGGGACCTCCTGCCAGAGGAATCACATCTTCTGCGGGACAAAACATGACAGAATAAGAGACAAGCTTCCTCGCCAATCTGCTAATGGAAGCTTAGCATGTAAAGTGGATTAGTTTAAAAACGAATTATAATAATCGAGAAAAAAGAATATGGCTGCAGCCAGTAAACATGATTCTTATAAGGTTGCAATCTCGCATTAGTTCATTTCATTTCATATTAAAATCAGTATCCATCAGTGCAGCAGAGCAACTATGACCAAGTTCTGAAGTCTAAACTATGAATCTATGAAAAAAAACTAGAACGAGAAAGCTTGAAAATGTTTACTCCCTCCATCCCATTTTAAACTTCAAAAAAACAAATATTAAGAGGAATGTTTTTATTACAAAATATAGAAAGTGGGTAGGGTGTTGTGAGTATAGAAAGTAGGTAGAAAAGAGAAAGTGGGGGTAGGGGATAGTTGTTGTGAGCATGACATGTGGGGCCCATTTAATAAAGAAGTATTACAATTTTGAGATTTTGAGATTTTGAAGTTTAAAATGGGACACCCTTTTGGGAAATTTTTGAAGTTAAAATGGGACGGAGGGAGTACAACATAGAGAAAGATATGATAAAATATTCCTTTAAACCACAGATAGTGTGGCATAGTTACTTCAAGTTGAATAAGATCTCTACTCTGATGCAATATATGCAGTAATATTAGTAGGTTGCTTTTACCATTTTCGGAGCACCAAGATGCTATTGTGAACTTCATGGAAGTTGGAAGAGATTTAATTATCACGTGGCTGGTCCCTGCAACCAAGTAAAGCAAAACTGTTGAACATGTATAATATAAGGTATATAAGAGGAAATAGACAAGGACCTAAAACATAAAGAAGAAAAGAAAGGTACTTCGGAAAGTCCTGTAAAGTACAGTAGGCCACAAGGAATGTCTGTTATTCATATCATTATCATCGAACAAGCTTACTAAGAGACTATGCATATTCCTAGTACCAGCTCACAGTAGTTAGGTAGGCATACATGAACTCACTGCACATTGTTGAGCAGACCTAATTTGATGATAAGATTAGGCTGTTTCTAAACTGCAACAAATAAACTGAGTTCAATGATGAAGTGTACAATGTAATATACTCCCTCCGTCCCATAGAGCTTAGGAAGATTCCATTTGGCACGGGAATTAATGAATATTATTATAGTATTAGGAGAGAGAATGAGTGGAAGAAGTGTTGTGAGTGTGAAAAATTAAATAGGAGAGAGAATGAGTGGAGGGAATAGTAAATTATAATGTGTTGTGAGTATTAAAATAATGTAGGAGAGAGAATGAGTGGAGGGAATAGTAAATTTCTTAAGAGTTATGGGACGCCCAAAATAGAAAGTTTTCTTAAGACTTATGGGACAGAGGGAGTAATTGGTTATTGCAAAATACTTATCAAAACAAGTCATGACCAACCAGTTCAAGATAAAATATGTAAGAGGTCAGAAGGGGAAACCTTGAACCTGCGACATCCTGGCAGAGGAATCAGCTTATTCAGCAGGACAAAACATGACACCATAAGAGTCAAGCTTCCTCGCCTGCAGTCTGCTATTGGGAGCTTGGCATGTAGAGTGGATCATATCAAGAGCAAATTAAAAGACTTTAAGAAAAAAATACAGCTGCAGCCACTTAACATGATTCTTAGAAGTTGTTATCTCTGAAGTCTAAACTATGAATATGTGAAAATACTAAAATGAGAACGCTTGAAAATGTTTTCAACTTAAAGGAAGGTAGGACAAAATATTCCTTTAAACAACAGATTGTGTGGCACGGTTAAAGAACCATGTTTCAGTTGAGGAACAAGCATCTCTAGCACAAGGACAAGAGTTAAGGTAGCAAGACAACCAAGTTCCATGTCTTCCAAACTACGGTTTCAACAAAACTAACAAGAACCAAACCATCTAGTGTACTTGGGCATGTGTAAGTGATGTCCAAACAAGTGTAGAATGTATTACTTGAAGTTTCTCCTAAAGTTTTGTTTGTGCACCAGATATTTCTCTAGCGTGGTCAACTAGAGAACTGTCAATCTTTTCACCACTCTTATCTCTATCATGAGAATTTCAATGGAGCAACTTGACAAGAGCATTCAATTTCAAGTAATAAACAAGAGTAATCATGATTCATCTAAGAAATAACGAAAACAAATAGTATCTGGACTCGCTTAAAGAAATGTTCAATGAACACATTGACAAAATTGGCAACAAATACAGCTATCCTAGAAGGGAAGGTAATTTCCATGGCCCTGTATAGTTTTCTATTGAGTATAGGTAGGCCAACTACAATTAGGCATAGAAATGACAGCGTTTTGGTACTTGCATGGCAAGATGACACTCAAATCTACTATTGTTTTCAATGAAGACTCTAGCATACCACAACCACGTATATAGACTAACACTAGAATCCACAAATAAACATTCCAATATTTTCTCACAACTTTTGTGTCAGATTGTGCTAAGTGAGTCCTATAAGAAAGTGAGAATCCATTACCAAACACAAATCTGGCACATGTTTTGAATTGAAGGTGGGATTTCCATTTTGGGACTTCCATAGCATTACATACATGATAAAACTATATGATAGGAAAAATGTTCATAGTTCAAATGTATGTCACAAGAAAAATCGAAGCAAGCGATTTAAGAAACCATATCAACACTGAGGGTAGCATTGTTGAGCTCCAATATTTAATTAATTAGTAATTCCATGCTTCATAAAGTACTACTATCGTAAACGTAATTTACAAGGATTAAATGGATATCCATATATGACAATATGAAGCAAAACACCATGGCAGACAGGCCCCTCTCCTGATTTCCGAATATCCTCCAGCCTAATATTCCTTCATGTGATTGTTCAGTTCATTATAGTGACATATATCTAACAAATTGCATGAATGACTATCAAAAGCAAAGCAGAACAAATTTTACGAATTAATACTTGGCTCTTTCGCATAACTAGAATAAAAACATACATGCCCAACTCTTGCCTTGACAGTCACCCATTCATCAAAGAGTTGGTCTTCATTCGGACCCTGTCAAGTATCATCGTTACAAGGCACACCATCGCGACAAGTAACCATGGCTGATGGAGAACCCCTTCGACACTGCTGCTCCATCCCCCGTACCTGCTCATCACTCCCAGAAAAAACCCGACTCAACCGACCCATCTCTCCGGTTTCAGATCCATCCATATTAGCTCAACTCTTGCATTTCCTCTGTCCAGTTCCAAAAAACACGTCCTGCACCCTCCCCTTAATCACAACCCGAACCTGCACACACTTACACAAACACACAAAGTTATTAAAATGATTCAATAAATCGCACAAAGGATATCACAAAAATGGAAGAAGGATATATTAGATGCCCATTTGGTCCAAAACAATGGTAAAATTCATTTTATAATATCGTTTTTAGTACTACTATCATTTTGGGTCAATTATAATGAAAATATATCAAGATTACTGTGTGTCAAATGAGAAATCAAGAATATGGGTTATTACCGTTTTGGTGGGGATAGAGTCAGGAGGGGAAGCAAGGAGGACATATGGGGTGAGAGAGAAGGTGCACCAAGTATTGGCAGAGGTAGATGGGGATGAGAAAGAAGATTGTGATGGCGAATTTGAATGCCATGAAATTAAGATGATGAGAGAGAGGAATAGGAGAGTGGGGAAATTTTGTTGTTCATGAGCAAAGTAGTAATAGTCATGATAGAGCATTTTGGGGAAATTTTGTTGTTCCATGGTTTTAGATGGTTGCATTATATTTGGGATTTGAGCAACATCCATGGTGGCACTGTTATTGATGTTGTAGTTGCCATAACATTACAAAAGCATCTTCTTTTGAGATTTCTAGAAGGAAATTGATACTCCAGTTTAAAGGATCCACAACACTATCCAGTGCTGATTGCTAGTTATTGTAAAATGCATATTTAGTGCGTGCAATTATTTACCCAGTCATTGAAAAATATTTTGATATACCATGTACATAACAGCTCAAACAAGAATATAAGAGGAAAGTATGTAAAAAAAAGAAGTTGATTTCGACCGCATCCTAATTTGGGAGTGGCCTTTAATCAGTTGCATATAACTTTTTTCAGTGTGATTGGAGATCAAGAGGTGTGCTAAAACTGAGATATACAAAAACAACAACCACAACACTTGCCATAGCATTGGGCACTACAAAATGCTTATCTACCCAGGATCACGACCAACTAATCTATAGTATAAATTAGGGAAGGGTGTGAACAGTTCTTTGAACAGTGCCAATGGCCGAAATTCCCATTTTGCCCTCACTATTTTGTCCCTTTCCCATTTTGCCCTTAAAAAAAAATTAAAAAAAAATACGTGGCCTTGGACATGGGCATGTACTAGTTCATGATATGAAAGGAAAGAGGTAAGAGGAGAAAGCCTTGAACCTGTGACTTCCTGGCCGAGGAATGAGCATCTTCTGCAGGACAAAACAAAACGTGACAGCACAGCAGCTTCTTCTGCCAGTTCTGCTGTTGGAAGCTTATCATGTAGACTACTGAATAATTTTGACAAATTATAAGGGATTCAGAAAACATATGACTGCAGCTAGTGAACATGATTCTTAGAGGGTTGTGATCTCATGCTAGTTCATTCCATATTAAAAAAGTATAACAACCAGTCAGAGCAACTATGACCCAGTTCTTGAGTCTAAACTTTAAATCTGTGATAATAACAGAGCGAGAGAG
Source organism: Adenophora triphylla var. japonica (assembly GCA_022495995.1). NCBI lineage: Eukaryota > Viridiplantae > Streptophyta > Magnoliopsida > Asterales > Campanulaceae > Adenophora > Adenophora triphylla. The sequence goes on from JAFEMH010002870.1 coordinate 87,950, forward strand.
CCAGAAAATGTATTTGACTTCAAGAAAGAAATGATAAATGTTCCAATAAATCATAGATCTTCAGCAAGATTGATTCAAGTTGAACAAGATATTCAATTCTGATGCAAGACAGCAGTAATATTAAGAGCATTCTTATCAGCATTCTCCTTTGGGAAACACACATGCTTCTCACGGGGAAATTATATAATGGTGCAAATGGATGATAAAGCATAAATTGTATAATGGTGCAAATGGATGATAAAGCATTATATAATTTCTCCTAGGGAAATTATATAATGGTCCAAAAATACCTGAGTGACAGCATTTTGATTGCTCTGTGCAAATCGAATGGAAAATACTATTCAAAAAACAAATTAAAGTTAGAAAATTTAACAGCTTCCTTTTAATATCAGGCATAAATTGTATAATGGTGCAAATGGATGATAAAGCAATCAGAAGATCTGGCAGTAACACATTAAGCATCAATAAGAGTTAACTAGGATATGAGGATAACATAAGTCCATGCATTCACATTATCACAAGTGAGATATCTAAACATCACCTGGCTGTCATGTATCTTACATAATTAGGTAGCAATTTATATGGAGATAATATCCAAGGATTTATGCTCCCTTACTCTCTTATACTTCCACTTAAGTATTACTGATCTTAATGTTAAAAATCAAGAGCTAGTTCTCTTGGAAAACTCAAAGAACACAGGAACAAGTAACTCTAGCATAGGTAAGAGACTTGAGGTAACAAGATGATCAGTTCATGTTTGCCAAACTACGGTTTCAACAAAACTATCAAGAGCCGAACCAGTAATGTTCTGGACATGTGGAAACGATATCCAAACATGTGCAAGATGAACTAATTAACCTTTCGAAATTGTTATCTATATCAAGAGAATTTCAATGTGGCCACTTAACAAGAGTGTTCAATCCTTACTCCCCATTGATATAATAAAGTAATAATTAATAACAATTCACCAATATCCTCAAGTAGTATCTGAAAAAAGGGGCAACATTTACAGCTACTATAGAAGTGAAGCTCACTTCCGTGGCCCTGCATAGTTTTCTAGTAAAGGAATAGGTAGCCCAACTAAAAGGAGACCATAGAAATCGCAGCATTCTAGGACTCAATCAATAGCGAGATGAAACACTACATCTGCTATTATATCTATTGAAGAGTTTAGCTTATCCCATTCATGCCCTTGTTGCTAACAAAAATATGGATTCTATTATCAAGACTCTGGAGTAACACTAGGGTTCCCGAGATAACCTTCCAATATCGATTCTCTAACTTTGTGTCGGGATTTGGATCCTTAGTGAGCCTAACAAGGAAATGACAGAATGCATAACCAAACAACTGGCATAAAAGTTTGGAGCTCAAGTTGGGATTTTCATTTTGGGATTCCCCTAGGATTACTCATGCATACACACATGGAGAATTCTCATCAAACCAATCAAAACAAGATGACAATAAACGACTTAAAATCATATCACTTCTAAGTAGGTATCCTTGTCCTCCTATATATTTGAAATAATTATATGCTTCATAAATTATTAATGTAAACAGAATTTACAAGGACAAATGGAGATTCATAAATGACAACATGAAGTAGAAACAGCCAATCCCCCTGCTAATTCCCTACAGTGACATATATCAAACAAATCACATGAATGACCATCAAAACAAAAAAAAAAAAAAAAAAAAAAATCGGGAATTAATAGTTGTATCTTTACACTACTATAATTAAAAAACACATGGCCTAAAGGAGGATGTTGCCACTACAATTCTTGCCTTAATACCATTAATCAAACGGTTGGTCTGCGTTCGAACCCTGTCCCAGGATCATCACTACAAGGCACAACATCAAGACCAGTAACCATGGCAGATGGAGGGCCCCTTCGACACCGCTGCTCCATCTCCCTAACCTTTTCATCACTCCCAGAAAACAATGCCTCAACTGACCCATCTCGTCTGTTCCGAACCCATCCGTTCAAGCCCAATTCTCTTGCATTTTCCACTGTCCAGTTTCTGTAAAACACCCCCTGCACCCTCCCCTTGATCACAACTCGAACCTGCACACACACACACACACACACACACACACACGTATTATAACAAAATAGAGTCAAATAAATCGCCCATAAAAACCCAACAAATCTTAATTAGTCAGTTTGTCCACAAAAATGGGTAATTCCATTAATTAACGTTGTTCTAATACAAATTTCAATCCGGGTAAATTACAATAAACAAGAATTGGCGATTCTAGAGTACCAAATTAGTCGAAACTCAAGAAAATACATTTATTACCGTTTTGGGTGTAGAATCAGAAGGCGGCGGAGAGGAGGCTAAGGAGGACATAGGAGATGAGTGAGAAGGTGAACCAAGTCGAAGCAGAGGAGGTAAATGAGGATGAGAAAGAAAATTGCAATGACGAATTTGAAAATCAAGAGGAAGAAGATGAAGATGATGAGTGAAGAAAGGAATAGGAAAGTGAGGGAATCTTGCTCTTGTTGATGGGCGTAGTAATAATAATAGGGCATTATGGATAGTTGGTTTTGATGATGGGTTCTTGTTGTTGCTTGTTGGTCCACGAGTGGATTCGATTGTTGCGAAATATCTGGGTTTTGAACGACATCAATGGCGACACTGTTGCTGATGTTGCAGTCGCCATTGTTATACAGAAGCTTCTTCTTTTGAGCTTTCTGGATTAAATGGGCCTATGGGCCTGTGAAGTGTTTTTTTATCCAGTCCACATAATACTATTACGGATAGTTAAAACCTTTTATTGGATTATGGGCTAGGGCCGCTATGCCTTATTGGACTGAGCCCAAAATCTTATACTCCCTTTCCATAAAAAAAATAGTGATCAACTCAATTGAATTTTGATTAAAATCTAAAGTAATATAAAAGGAGCACAGCCTTGGAGCCAAAACGGGGGGCATTTTAGTAATTTCACTCAGTGGCATTTTGGCAATAAACAAGGCTGAGAGACACGTGGCAAGCGGGGACTGGGCGCGTGAGACGCGTAATGGGTTTTTTTTTTTTTTTAAATGACACGTGTCGCACTCTGATTGGACCGTTTTATTTCAGATTTTTATTTTTCCACCCCTTTTTTCGACCTCAAATATTTTATAAAAAAAAAAATATTTTTTTAAAATTTTTTACACCAAAATTCATAATTTTTTTTCCTCTTTAATTAGAGACTAATTTCATTTAATTTGGACACAAAAAAAACCCTTTCTTAAATATAATTTTTTAATTATCCTTTCTTTATTTTACTTTTTAATTTTTCAATATATTTTTTTGAAAATACATTAAGTTTGAAGTATATTTTTTTATTATAAATGATGATAATAATAATCATAATTTTACTTTTTAAATATAAATTATTGTTTTTAATGTTAGTTCCTTCCTTTCAAAATTTGACATTAATTTTTTAAACATATTAAGTAATATTGTATAAAATATTCCTTTGGACGAATATATTAATTTATTTTTTTTCCCGAAGTAGTATTATTTTGTAAAAATTAATGTTTATAATGTTCGTGTCTTCGTGTCTGGAAAAAAATATTAATTTTTGAGACAAATAAATTTATTGAGGCAAAGGAAGGAATTTTTTTCTTTTATATAGAAAGTAGTATTACTTATGAGATGAAAGTAATATTCATTTTTCAATTGAAGGAATATTTTTTTCTTAAAGAGTTGAATTTTTTTAAACAATATAGAAAGTAGTATTAATGATGGGACGAACGTAATATTCATTTTTGAATTGAAGTAATTTTTTTTCCTTACAAAATAGAATTTTTCTTTATGTCCAAGAAAAATTAACATTGCTTCCTTTGGCTCAATCAACAATTTAAAAATTAATACTACGTTATTCGCCTAAATATTTATGTCATATTTTGAAACGAATGCACTAACATTACAAACATTAATTGTAGAGGCGAATGAAGTATTATTAGTTTTTAAAATATTAATTGGGATAAAGGGAATAATGATAATTTTTTTGGATAAAAAATGTTGTATTATCTTTGGGTTATTCATTTTGAATCGAAAGTAATATTCATTTTTGAATTATTTTAATGTTAGTGCCTTTTTTTTTCAAAATATGACATTAATTTTTTAAACAAATTAAGTAATATTTTATAAAATATTCATTGGGACGAAAATAGTAATTTTTTTCCTTTACCTGAAGTACTATTATTTTGTAAAAATTAATTTTTATAATGTTATTTTCTTCATCTCAGAAAATAAATATTAATTTTGTAGACAAGTAAATTCCTTTAGGCAAAGGAATCTATTTTTTTTTTTTTTGATATAGAAAGTAGTATTAATTATGGGATGAAATAAATATTCATTTTTAAATAGAAGGACAATTTTTTTTCCTTAATAGTACTGTAGAAATAATGAAAACATATGATTATAAATTTTCATTGAGTTTCTTTTTTTATAAAATATTCATTTTTTTGAATAAATTTTAAATATTGATAATATTTGTATATTATTATATACTTATTTGTTTATAGTTTATTGTATTTTCTTATTTTTCTATGTCATATTATTAATCTCTACATTTATAAGAAAATAAAGGGATGTCAAATGTGATTATTATTGAATAGAACGGGAATTTACGTATAAAACGCGCTTCGTACAAACTAACTATGCCTTAAATATATATTTATTTAAGTGACCTTCAATCTAATATTTGTACTAATAATATAGTTTTCAAAAAAGTATTTTACAATGTACACAATCATTTCTATTTTCTATTATATTTGTATGAATTTTTGTCAATATGTGTTAATAGCTGTCCGTGCATCGCACGGGGGTACTGCTAGTTTTATAAAAAATTGGTTAGCACAAGAAATTAAAAAAAAATTATCTTGAATATATGATTAAAAAAAATTATAGTGTCAAAGGTCAGGTGATTCGATCATCAAATAAAAAAAAAATGAAACTATCATATTAATGGATATTTTAATTTTCACTTACATGATGTTATATTGTACTCCCTTCGTTCCGACATAATTTTTTTTTTTTTTGCTATTTTTATTTGTCTCAAAAAGATAATAATATCATTTCTAACATTAATAGGTTAAAATCACAAAAACTTCTAAATGTGTTAACAAAGAAAGAGGGAAAATAAAGATATATGCCCTTGTATTTAGGCCAAGTATGCAGATATATACTTATACAAATTAATTTCATATTTGCCCTTGTACTCAAGAAAAATGTGAGTATATTAGACCACCGTTACTTTTCATCCAAAAATTAACGAAAATGTTTCAGCTTAGATGGAATTTAGGGTGTAATACGTGGAAAAAAATTGCACACGTGTAATTTCTGATGAAGATTGCAATGACATATTTACGTAAATCACATAATATAAGGGCAAATTTGTATCTTAAACTGAAGTACTTGGGCATAAATCAATATTTTCTCTTTCAACCATCACCATCACCACCACCAATTTAACACTACTACCACCACTCAACACTCACAACCATCTTCCACCACCGTTATTACCACCATTCCCACCGTCGTCGCTACTAACCCTCACCAATATCAATATCACAACCAATATTAAAGCCCAACTAAAATAGTAGAAGGGAGGGTGCTGGTGAGTAATAGTGGTGATGATGGTGTTGTTAATGGTGATGGCGGTCTTTGTGGTGGTGGTAGTGACACTGACGGTGATGGTAGTGCTAATGGTAATAATGGATGTAGTGCTAAAGCTAATTGATAGTAGTATTGAGAAGCGGTGATGGTGGTAATGTGGTGATGATAATGGTGTTGGTGAAATATGGCGGTCGTGGTTATGAAGAGGTAAAAAGAAAATATGGACTTATGCCTTTATACTTAGATTTAAGATGCAGATCTACCCTTATAATATGATGTTTATGTAAATACGCCATTGCAATCTTCATCAAAAAATTCACGTGTATAATTTTTTTCACGTGTTACATCCTAAATTTCACCTTAGCTTATTAGTCACATCCTAAATTTCACCTTAGCTTATTAGTCAGGATTTTCATTAATTTTTTGACAAAGTTAATAATGATCAAATATGCTCACATTTTTCTTTTGTACAAATGCAAATATGACAATTAATTTTTATAAAGGCATATCTGCATCATTTACATAATTATAGGGACAAATATCTATATTTTCCCAAAAAAGAAGAAGTGAGGATGAGAGCCCAAGGAAGAAGGGGGAGAGAGAGAGAGAGAGGGGAGGATGAGAAGGGAGTAGTTGATATACAATTAAACATAATTAAAGGTAGTGATGTAAATCAAATAAGTTATTAATATGTTTGAATACTCAAATCAAATGTGATTATCATTAGGGACAGAGGATGTAGGTGAGAAGTGAGAACAATAATAATATATTCTCTGGTCCATAACAAATGTGACTTATTTTTCTTTGTTTGTTAGAATAATTGATTACAAAACTTGTAAATTACAGAAAATAGAATTAAGAAACAATATAGATATAAAAACTGTAAATTTGATTCTCGAAGTTGTTGTTCGAGTCATGTGTGACACACTCGTTTTAAGACAAATTCACCCACTCACCGAGTTGTGCTTGAGGTTCCATCGGATGTTTGCCTCCCATGATGAAACGAACTGACCGGACGGTTGCTGCACACTAGTACCTCCGACGAATTGAAGGTTTGCTTGAACGGTATTACCACCGAATTCAAAATGCATGAGGACAAAGAAAAAGATTGCTCAATATGCTGTAAATTGGAGAGAGGAGAGATTTCAGAAAAAATGTGTGTCAATTAGTTTGTGTTCTCTCCTTTCTATAGCTCCCAAGTAAGGATCAAAACTGATAATCAAATTAATTCTCAAAATTAAACATGTTTTAATTTCGTAATATTTTGATAACGGCAGTTACAACCTTTGAAATCACGTGGCAGTTACAGATTGTGGGAGTCATTCTTTTGAAAAAGGGCTAACGCGAGTAGGCCAATTTGTAGCCACATCCGTGTCCGCAATAAGCGTACGCACATGAGTTCGGTAGCCCCAAGCACATTTTGGACATTGATTTGCACCCTCTGGCACCCGTGCGCGAGGTAGAGCATCTATGCTACACAATTTTACTCCCTACTAAAGTGTAGAAATATATAAACTAGTCTCATTTTACATTTTCTTTCAATGTGGGATAACCACATTTCCCACTTCCAACCCACATACTTTGAGCCTTAATATCTCATTTACCCCTCAACAATTTTGGACAAATGAATATATGATTTAAATGTTCTCATGAAGTAGAACACAAACCTACAATCAATTTGATCATTTAACAAACAACTCATTTAAAAAATAACTCATTATTTCCTTTAAACACACCCTATTTTTCCAACACTCTTTTGGTTCTTCTCAAAACAAGTGAGACTATTCCAAATAGCTAACTTTTAAAATCAAGTACGACACAAATTAAAAGTCCTATTTTAATTTATTTCCAAAATAGCAAAAATGAATAGTGTTTTGAACATTTATATTCTATTCATTTTTCTTTTGTAGAATTACAATATATATATATATATATTATCCTACTTTTTGTACACTTGAATAATTAATGAATAGTGTTTGTACAATTATAACTTCAACTCAATTACAATTATTTACTTTTTTTTTTTTTAATGTTTTTGTAATTAAGTGCAAACTCTTAATAAACCATTTGGTTTGAGAATAAGTAAACAATAAAATCATTATCAGTCAATTATTGTACCGCAAAATGAGCTCTAGAAAAATGTATAGTATGTAGTATAAATAGTCAAAAACAAGCAACCAAATGTTAATCATAATTTATTCGAGAATAGGTCTCGTGAAAAATTAGTTTTCTCAAATATAATGAAAAAACTAGTTTTCATCATTGTTCATTCCTCTTATTAGTTAGGCTTAGTGTTTAAAAACTAATTTTTTTTTATGTTATCGAAAAACTAGTTTTTCACAAGAATTTGGCTTTATCCGAACCTTATCCAAAATTAGAATTGAACGGAATAATCTGTGATGGGCCGAGCCCAACGTTTACTACGAGCCTGGGGGCCCAATAGGCCCACCAAGAGACCAACTACCAAGAATCAGATCAAGGCCTTGGGCCATAGCCCGTCTAACATTGGTTGGCCGTCGTCGCCACTGAGCGACCAGGCCCATCCAAACGACGAGCCATCAGACCATTAATGGAAGGGCTAACTTCCAGCCCGTTGACACACCAATTGGTACTCGTCCTTCGACTGGACGAGCCTCCCTTCGACCCCAACTGGCACTCTTCCAAGAGTAAGCGTCGTCATTGAACGGCTCGTCGTCATTGAACGGCTGACTCTCTCACGACGAGTCATACCTCAAGGAGACGACCCACCTGGACGTACAGCTCCAGGTCGTCTCCTCTATTAAGCTTCCTCAACAAGCTTGATTAATTAGCTAATTTGGGATAATGACAGCACTGCCATAAGGCCTTGTTATATGTGCATTCACGCATCTCGGTAATAACTACAAAAGGTACAGAGGTTGACTTTCCCTTATAAGGCAAACTACTTATCGATGTCAAAGTGTTGCAGTGTCCTTACATAGACGGACCAATGCCGGCGCGACACGTGTACACCTAGGAGATGGAGCTGATCCTACGGCTGGCATCAATCCAATCCAACGGTCCTGATGAAAACCCTAATACCACCTTTCCAACTATAAATAAGAGAGTTATAACGTGGAATAAGGTAATGCTTTTCTGCATATTTCCATACCTACACACTCCACGCATTTTGCACCATACTTCTAGCCCATAATCTTACTCTCACGCCGGAGGGGCTTCTTGGGAAGACCCCTGCCATAGCTTTCACCCTTCATTTCTTGTGCTGTGCAGATCCGAGCTAGCTCAATCATTCGCCGGACACAAGAACCGAGCTTTGCACGCTTCCCGCGCGATCGATTGGTTCCATTGCCGGAACGTGTTAGTGATCTTCGCCTACAAAAATACAAATGAGCAGCTTTGGAAAAATGGTGTCCGATGGTCATACAAACAAGAATCAACCGGAGATGAGGGCGTACCACCTCGCAAGAAAATCCTAGGCCACCCTCACCACCTAAGAACCCTAACTTAAGGGTTACTGTGTCACATGGGACGGTTGATGGTACAGTCTTCAAGCAACTAGAAGAAGAGAAAAGGGCTCATGCGGCCGAGCGCCGCAGGAGACCTCCACCGGAAAGGAGGCCCGAGACAACGGCAAGATACGCAGAGGTCCCTCTAACCCTCACCTCGACAGAGCAGCCTTTCCTCGTCGAAAGAGCCAACGCCCTCAAGGAATTTTTGCAAATCCAAGACGAGCTCATTCACATGGCCGCCCCTCAAGCTCCCCAGGCATCCCACCAAACAATCTCGTCAGGAAGGAGGAGAAGAAACCAGAGAGAGAATGCTGGTTGTCGTGAAGGGACTGCCACTGGAAACGAGCGAGCCAGTGCCCCCACCTAAGAGAACACATCAATGAAAGACGGAGCCAAGGAGCCCGATCACAAAGAAATGACGAGCCGAGGAAGCGAGCCTCGCAGGAGCTCGTCGTCGAAAATCTCGGCTATCCGAATCAAGTCGTCCGGGTCGTCTGCACTCCGTCGTTAAGAAATGAACGGGCGCCGAGCCGTAGAGAAAGAACTCGATCTCCACGCGCGAACGAGAGGTTTCCAGATCTTATAGGTCGTCTCCACCACCCAGCTATAGGGGACGATCCATCTCACGACGGCTTGCCCCCACCGAGAGGCAACGGTCTAACACCGTTACCCGGGGGCCCCGTCAAGATAGGATCCCCCCAGCTGGCCCGGCAGGAGAGGTAGACATGAGGGAATTTTTGAGGTTGAAACGTCAAGTGGAAGAGTTGAGGGACAAAAGGAGTAAAGTGGACAAACGACTCAGATGACGACTACGGCGCACTACGAATCCCCTTGCTCCCCGGATGTTGGAAACCTGGACCCCGGGAACCAGGCTTTAAACTACCCGACCTTAAGCAATACGACGGCTCTACCAGTGCCATGGACCACATACTACACCTTGAGGCACAGATGTACGTGGTGGCAAAAGCTTCCGGCCACGACGACGTCATGTGCAAGGCCCTCACGAGCACATTGGTCGACGCTGCTTTGAGGTGGTTTAGAGGCCTACCAAAGGGGAGTATTGAATCGTGGAAACAGATGAGGAAGAAGTTTTTAGGAAGGTTTGCTACGGCGGGAGAGCGTCAGAAGACGACCAACGACCTCAAAGAACATATCCCAAGGAACTACTGAAAGCTCGATGAACTACTTCAAGAGGTTTAAGAAATTGGTAGATCAAATTGATGAGGATCTAACTGATAGAGAAATAATAAATTGCTTCAGACATGGCGTCCTTTCCTCTACCCTGGTCTACGAGCTCCAAGTCCACCCGGCCAAATCTCGCAAAGACCTCTATGCTAAGGCGTACGCCGTCGCCGAGGCCGAAGAAAGAAAGTTACAAAGAGAGGGAAAATCTGTGGACGAGGCTGAAGCGTCGAAGTCCAAAAAGGATAAGGGCGGAGAAAAAGGAAAGAACAAAGCGAAAGCGGAAAAAGTTCCGGAGTCGTACACTCCACTCACCGTTTCCAGAGCAGAAATTTTGAGCAACGTTGATTTCGGCCCTAAGACCGAAGATGAACCCTAACGGGAAGGGAAAGAAGAACATGAACAAGTAGTGTGAATACCACAGGGACAAGGGGCACGACACCGAGGAATGTTTTAGTTTGAAAAAGATCATTCAAAGATGGATAGACGCCGGCGACCGGAGGAATATATAAGGAAGGACCATCGGGCGGGCCACAACCGGGACTACTAACGACGACGCGCCCGCAGGAACCCAAGAATGGTCCCGGTGATCTCTGAGGAGACGAGCAAGAACCAGATTAAGAGCGCCATCTACCATTTAAAGAAGGCCCCGCACGTCCCCCAGAAAGCAGAAATTCCAAACGACGTCATAAGTTTCTTTCCCTACGAGCTTCCAGCCAACCCATTAGCTCGTCAACAAACCTTAGTCATACCTGGTTTCATTGATAATTGTGAGTCACGGAGAATCTTGATTGATACTGGAGCAGCCAAGGATATCCTATTTTACAATGTCTACCAACGAACGGGTCTACTCCGACACGCCTAAGTCCTTACTTAGGTCGTCTGAGGGATTCACCAATCATCGGGTAGATGCAAAAGGCCAAATCAGCCTCTCGGTTGATATCTGAGAACACCCTTTGAGAACAATCAAGCACCGTAACCTTCATAGTAATCGACGCCGTCGGTGATTATCATGCAATCCGACACCGGCCGGGCCCGCTTGGGATCGTCGCCTCAATCCCCACCAACGAGTTAAATTTCCTTCACGTGCCTGAGTCGGATGTGTGTTGGGGACGGCCCTGCAATTCCTAGAGCACGTGCTAAAGGCGAAGCGGACTATCGAAATAGACGACCCAAATCACAATGTGAAGCTCTCAAAATCCATCAAAGAAACGACGACCTCGTACGCCAATGTCTCAACGATCAAGTGCGTCGAAGATCCAGAAATTTTTGACGAAGTATTCTTGAACGACAAAGCCGCAGAACACAACCTTTGGCCGCCCAAGAATCGGGGGCCGACCTGGATAAGCTGATTGACGACGAGGTACCGGATCTGACACCAGAAGCGAGAAGGAAAATTAAGGAGATCGTCATTGAGTCCATGGATTTTAGGGACGACGCCCCCGAGATGAAGCCAGCAGACGAGCTACTCGAACTAGTCATCCACCCGGATTATCCCGAGCGTAAAATAAAATCGGGGTCTCGCTTGTGCACCGAGGAGAGGGAAGAGATAATCTCCTACTCAAACAAAACCTCGACGTTTCGCTTGGAAAGTAGAAGATATGAAAGGCATTAGAGAAGACGTGGCGCTCACAAAGCTTGGGGTGAATCCTACTATGAAATTCAAGGAGCAAAGGTGTCGTGTTTTTTCAACTGAAAAGGAGATTGCCATAAAGCAAGAGATTGAGAAATTGCTAAGTGCTGGAATCATCGTGAACGCTGGGTTCACAACCTGGTTAGCCAATGTGGTTCTGGTGAAGAAACCTAATGGGAAGTGGAGATTGTGTGTTGACTTTACTGATCTGAACATGGCGTGTCCCAAGGACGCTTATCTCGCCAAGAATCGACAAGCTCGTCGATTCTCAGAAGCCGGCCATACTACTCTAAGCTTTCGATGCCTACTCCGGCTATCACCAAATCAAGATGGCCGAGGAGGACATTCAAAACAAATTTTTCAGCGGCGGGGGAACTTACGTTTACACGAAGATGCCTTTTGGGCTTAAAAACGCCGGCGCCACTTACCAGAGGATGATAAATAAGGTGTTCAAGGACCAGATCGGCGATAATCTGGAAGCGTACGTTGATGATATGGTCGTCAAATCAAAAAAGAGGAAGCACGTCGACGACCTAGAACAAACATTCGCCAACCTACGAGCCAATGACATGGTCCTCAACCCGGCCAAATGCGCTTGAGTTGTCATGCAAGTTCCTAGGATTTATGCTATCTCAGCGGGGAATCGAAGCCAACCCTGAGAAAATCAAGGCTTTGATGGATATGGCCGAACCTACGAGCATCAAGGAGGTTCAGCGCCTGAACGGACGAGTAGCGGCCTTAGGTCGTTTTATTGCCAAGTCTGCTGAGAGATCACTCCCGTTTTTTAAAGCTCTCCGAGGTGCAAAGGACTTTCAATGGACGGACGAGTGTTCCCAGTCATTCAAACAGTTGAAAGAATATCTTGGCTCCCCACCACTCCTCCAAAGCCCCGTAGCAGGGGAAGACCTTTATGTTTATCTCTCGGCGAGTGATAAGGCTGTCGCCGCCGTATTGGTGTGGAGGAGGGAGGAACACAGAGGCCGGTTTATTACGTCAAGAAAGCTTTGTCGATGTGGAAACCCGTTACTTTAACGCGAAAAGATCGCTTACGCTCTCGTCATTACAAAGCACGAAAGCTACGAGCATACTTCTCCGCTCATCCCATCGTCGTATATACAAATGCCCCATCGCGCAAAAATCTTGCACCGCCCCGAAAGCTCCGGTCAGTCTTCTCAACCGGAGTATTGAGCCGAATGAGTTCGACATAGAGTATAGGACGAGGAAGACCCCGCAAGCTCAATCATCGCGTACTTCCTGGTTGAAACGTCATTCACCATCGACGACGATCAAAGGAGGTCGCAGCCAGCGAGCAAGGGGAAGGAGGTCGCTGAACAGCAAGCTGAGTTAACTTTGCCCGTAGGATGTTGGAAAATCTTTTCAGACGGGTCAGCCACCAAGAATCTGAGCGGAGCAGGAATCGTTCTTGTTGAGCCAGAAAGCGGGACAGTTTTTGAAGAAGTTTTGAGGTTCAAGTTTCAAGCATCAAACAACTGTGCCGAGTACGAGGCACTCGTAGCGCCTATCAATATGCAAAGTGTTTTGGAGCTACAAAAATTGCAGCCTACTGTGATTCTCAATTGATCGTGAACCAAGTGAGAGGAGATTATCAAGTCGTCGATTCCACCCTGCAGAAGTATCACCTATTGGTCGGAGAATTGATACAAGGTTTAGAATTTTGGGCCATACAGAGAATCGCTCGAGAAGACAACGAGCACGCCGACCTACTTTCAAAGCTAGCTACGGACCAACTCCCTGAGGACGAGCACGGCCATCACTTGGCCTATCTAGATCAGGCAGCTTATGAACGGGTGAAGATCCTCTGCATCGGGGACGACCCAAAATGTTGGATCGACGAACTAAAGGCGTTCATTGAACGGGAGGAATTGCCAACGGACGAGGTCTCAAAGAAGACAAATAAAGAGGAAGTCGGCCACGATTTACTGGCCGTCGAAGGAGAGCTCTACAGACGATCCATTACCCGGCCATTGGCCAAGTGCGTTCATCCGTACAAGGTCGTTCAATTGCTGCTCGAAGTGCATCAAGGAGAATGTGGAGGCCATCCCTGGGCCCGTACACCGGCCGATAAAATCATAACCATGGGATACTATCGCCCCACCTTCGTGAAGACGCTAAACAAGCCATGAAAAGTGTGACACCCGCCAACGTTTCGCCGACCTCCCCAAGCTGCCTACAACTGAGCAAACCCCTGTCTTGGCTGCTTGGCCGTTTGATATGTGGGGCGTTGATCTGATTGGGCCTTTTCCGCCGGCCAAGGGAGGAGTCAAATATGTGATCGTAGCGGTTGATTACTTTTCAAAGTGGGTGGAGGCCAAGGCCTTCAACAAGATTATCAAAACAATGCCCTAAGCTTCATTCATGACTCAATATGGTGTCGCTTCGAATCCCAAGTGGTGATCAAGTTTGCATAACGGCCTACAATTTTCAAGAAAATTTGAGCAGAATTGAACAGATGGGCGTCAAACCCTCCAAGTCGTCCGTCGCCTACCCCCAAGGCAACGAGCAAGCTGAAGCAGCCAGTAAACTCGTCTTATCTGCCTTGTGCAAAAATCTGGAAGGAAGAGATACAAGATGGTCGGGACGGACTACCCTCGCCTCTCCGGGCCGTCCGCACAACCACCCGGGCCTACTGGGAAACCCCATTTGCTTTGGCTTACGGCTCGAGGCCACGGCCCCCGCCGAACTTCACCGCCGACGGACCGAGTTGCCTGCACGAGGTAGAAAAGAACATCCACAACCGACAAGTCGATCCGGACCTCGTAGACGAACGGAGATTGGATGCCCAATTAAGGATGGAGAACTACAAAAAGAAAACCAAGGCTTATCACGACAAGAAGGTGAAGAGAAGGTTGTTTAAGGTCGGCGACCATGTACTAAGAAAGATTGAAGCAACTGACTCAAAGCCCGTCAAAACAAACTCTCCCCAATTGGGAAGGACCATACATTGTCACAAGTGTGGTCGAGAGGGAACCTATCGCCTTGCAAAGCCGAACGGTGAAAGTCTCAAGCATCCATGGCACGCCAACCACCTAATGAAATACTACTTTTGAGGTCGTCGACAACATCCAACCACTTAGTGGCACCTACCTTGTGGTTCCTTATGTAATTTTGTGAAATTTGAAGTATTTTGGGAAATTGTAAGGGATACTTATAAATCCCCGGTAGCTCGTTGTTTACTAGAAAGTTATTTATGAAAGATCGTCGCTTTGTTGATTTTCTACGACACAAATTCTAGCACTTTAACCAAGTATAAAGGTTAGAAGCCGTACTTCGTCGAATGCATCTACTTTAACCAAGTATAAAGGTTAGACGTAGCCGAACTTCGTCGATCGCTATAACGGTATAGATGACTCGTCTATAGAACTTTGTCTACGAACAAAAATCTATTGACCTTCATACTATTCCTACGAGCCATTGAGAAGTTGAGAAAATACAAGTTTGAACAAAGGTCGACCATATTAGGACGAACCAAGTTCAGTCATAAAACGACGACCACTCACACTTCGTCCTCAAACTTACTCGTCCAATAGGTTATCACATGCTATCTATGTTAACACGTATTAACAAACAAAAACAAAGGCATTAAATAACTTAAACATGAAACAAACATTGTACGACCCCCTCTAAACAACGAGGAAACAGTCAAGCTACATTGCGAAAATTAAAAATTGTTTTGGGACGATGTTTGGGAACCACAACCAAATAAAATGAAACATTGTTTGAGGTAACCGAATCAAATAGGGACGTTGTTTGAAATATTACAAAACATCTCAAGAAAAATCAATCATCGGGATCGCACCGCCGCGTTTGATTTAAGCTGCGTCAGATCGTGGCCGTCTTCAATAAAATGCTTGTAATATGCATCGGTTGCCCGGGACGACGGAGGGATAGGCCACTCGCCTCTTCCAGCCTTTGGCGTCGTCCTCCCTTATGATGAGAAAATCATTGGCGTGATAGGGGACAAGGGGACGGATCGAGCGTGCTTCGTCGCCGCGAGCCTCCTCCGCGCAAAGGTCGGCGCCAACTTCCGGACGGAGAGAAGATCTTTATCGGTAGGTCCAAGAAGCCGCCCAGCCACGTGTTTAGCCCCATCTTCAAGAACCCACTAAAGATGAGTGGTGACCATCACCAAGGCACTCGAACTTTTCTTGAAGTCGCCGACGGCATCACGCCCGGCTTCGGGGCTACCAAGATCACGGCTCGCCTTCATCGCCTCAATCCGGGGCCGTCGACTTCGAAGACGGTTCTCACAAACGCGAAGACCGTCGGAGAGCACCTTCGAGCCGCCCTCGGCCTTTGGATTTCCTTCCTTCAAGGCGTCTATCTCCTTAAGGAGGTTGTCCTTCTCATTAACCAAAAGCTCATGGGCAAGTGTGAGCTCACCGACATCGTCTCCGCCTCCTTCGCTTTTTGCTCTGCCGTCCCCTTATCGCCGACGGCCTTCATCACCGCTCGTTGCCTCGAAGCTCGCGCCCGTACACTCCCTATAGCCCGACGTCATGGCGTCCATCATCGACGATAGCCGCAATGGGCTAAAGTATTAGCACAAGTATAAAGAGACGGAGAAAAATTAAACTTTAATGCGAAGTACCTCGGCTGATTAGCCCTAGACGGGCATGAAATGTTTCGGGAGTAAGATTGGCCTCCTTCATCCTACGGGTCAACTCAACGTCCCGTCCACGCCTTGTCGAGCCGCAGCTGCTCCCAAGAAGAGCGCATTGCCATTCCTCTCGCAGATATGGGATCCCAGCTATACGAGAGGCCTCGCAATGGAGGTCGCCATCTCTTCGCCTCGCCTTGGACAGACCGCCGTAGACGAGCTTGGAGCATCGGCCCTTGGAGTTGATGGGTCCGACGCGCCGGGAGGGTCAACGAAATGACTTTTTCTCTTTTTGGAGGCACGAGCGTCGACCTCACGGAGCTCGGGCTCAATCGCGCACTCCACTTCAATATGCTCGGCCTCGCCAAGAATGGCCATCCGAGCCCCAACAGCTTCCACACTTGGAGGATCAATCTCCATACCTATTGCTCTCTCAGTGCATCAACGACGGCCCGACGGCCTCCGTGTTCAGTCCTTCGACGCCGGGCTCCTCTCGATCACGGGGATAGCACCGCAGGGTCCTCGGGAAGTTGCTCGCCTCGTCGTCCGCTTCTCGACGATCGAGAATAGCACGGTCGCAGCCCTCTCCTTCTTCGTACCCCGATCACTAGCTCATGGCTCCGTCCATGATCCTTGCTTCAATTCTATCCACGTCCCTCGGGTAAGTACCGCAAAACAACCAAGGAAAAAGAGATTAGTCTTTACTAACGACGAGATGAGCAAAGAGCAAAATTAAAAGATAGCAGAGCCCAACTCCCATTCATTTCAAGGTTTTCACAACTTTCTTCAAGACGACTCGCCGTGCCGTCGCACAATTCAAACACAGCTTATCTTTAAAAACAAACTCCCGCGGACGACCCACGGGATAGCGGGCATTCAAATCAATCTTTACTAAAGGATCGTGCCCTATAGACGGCTTGGACATCATGCCGCTCGGATGTATCTCCATCATGAGGCCTCTATGTCTTCAGACGAGACCCATCCGAGGTCTAACAAGTTGTCAATCTTTCCTTTCACTGTCGGCCCACTGAGCTTGGAAGACATGCCTATCACCGATCGCGGTTGCCCTCTCGGGAAAGGAAACCGCCACCCTACTCGGCTTTCCACCAATATCAAGTGGTTCTCCCATCCATACACCTTACTTCGGAATATCCAGAAAAAGTTCCGTGCGTTCCCGATCGAAGACACACTAACAAATGCCGTTTTCCCTTCGTCGTATTCCGGCCGTCCTATATAGTATCGACTTTAACACTTTGTTGCATGGCTCGTAGCCAAGGAATCTGCATACAATGGCAAACCCAGATAAAATTCTGACGGTATTGGCACTGACTTCCATGGGCACACAAGCGGAATCCTCCAAGAATTCGTTGATGAAGGGGTCTAAAGGCAGCCTTAGACCGAACTCAAACTCGTTTGTAAAAGAAGCCCACCTTCTCCTTACTGGTCACTAAGGAATGATGACGGGGCTCATACTCCGCCAAGCCGAGATGCTCCAACTCAGTAGGTCGAAGCTCGGACCCTAAACGATCCCCGTAGGGCGTGATCATTTGCTTTCCGACGTCCCTGTTCCTGAGCTCGATCTTAGGGCACGGCCCATCTTCCTCTTGCTCCGCCTCCAAACTCCTCGTCGTTTGACCCAACTTGTACGAACGTATGATAAGCCTTGACCGTCTGTTCACCCCTAGCACTTGTGGCCGGCCTCGTTTACCTCGGGCCGGCCGGTCGTGACGCCCGTCGTGATCCATCTCTACAAAACAAGGAGATAAAAAAGGGGAATCAGTCCTAACTTCCGTAGGCAATGACCTACCTAGTGGCGATCTAGATTCCCCTACGACCAAAGCCCTAATTGAATCACGACGGGACAAGGAATAGTGGGTTCTGATATGGGTGGGCAAGTCGTTCATTGACCTGAAAGGAGTTACCATTGGGTCACCGTCCTCAAAATCCCCTAGGACTTCTCCATCGGGGAACCCCAAGGGCTCATTCTCAAAATTGAACTTCTCCAAGATTGAAGAACACTCAATTAAAGGAATCTCCCTCCAAATTCCCTTGGCACACTTATAAACCCTTTGATTCAACCCAAAGCCAAACTTGACACCTCTCTCGAAGCTTATAGTTCTTGGTCCCATTTGATTGACCTCTACAAACCCAATGAAAAAACCCAGTAAATGAAGGACAAATGAAGAAATTACCTGTTTCTGGGCTTGAAGATGGTTTTTCCGATGAGTTCGCCGGTGGTAGATCAAAGAAACTCCTAATCCAAGCTGCCGGATTATCTAACGATGGTGAAGCCAGGATAGTTAATATCGCCGGAAAACGGTAGCACGGTGGTCGGAAATCGCCTCTCTTATGTTGCTCTCACTGATCAAGGTTTGGAAAGTTTGAAATGAGGAAAAAAGGAAGTTTTTATATTGGGGGAAGATGAACGGTTCATTCCTGGGGAAACCAAACGGCGCAATGAGTAGGGGCATTAAATACCCTCTGCAACTTCCGAGGCACTTGTCCCATCAGAGGACACGTGGCAATTGAAGAAGAGATCTCAGCCGCCCACGTCACCTATGCTGACGTCACCATAATTCAAAATTCAAATTGACGGTCGTACGGGTTGCTCTGGAGGGAAAATAACAACTCCCGGCTCGTCGAGACGACCATGAGTTGGGGGCCACTGAACGGAATAATCTGTGATGGGCCGAGCCCAACGTTTACTACGAGCCCGGGGCCCAATAGGCCCACCAAGAGACCAACTACCAAGAATCATATCAAGGCCTTCGGGCCATGCCCGTCTAACATTTGGCCGTCGTCGTCGCCACCGAGCCAGGCCCATCCAAACGACGAGCCATCGTACCATTAATGGAAGGGCTAACTTCCACCCGTCGACACACCACCGTACTCGTCCTTCGACCGGACGAGCCTCCTTCGACCCCAACCGGCACTCTTCCAAGAGTAAGCGTCGTGCTATCAACGGCTCGTCGTCATTGAACGGCTCGTCGTCATTGAGCACGGCCGACTCTCTCACGACGAGTCATACCTCAAGCGAGACGACCCACTGACGTATAGCTCTGTGTCGTCTCCTCTATTAAGCTTCCTCAACAAGCTTGATTAATTAGCTAATTTGGGATAATGACAGACTGCTATAAAGTGCTTGTTATATGTGCATTCACGCATTCAAAGAATAACTACAAAAGGTACAGAGGTTGACTTTCCCTTATAAGGCAAACTACTTATCGATGTCGTGTTGCAGTGTCCTTACATAGACGGACCAATGCCGGCGCGACACGTGTACACCTAGGAGATGGAGCTGATCCTACGGCTGGCATCAATCCAATCCAACGGTCCTGATGAAAACCCTAATACCACCTTTCCAACTATAAATAAGAGAGTTATAACGTGGAATAAGGTAATGCTTTTCTGCATATTTCCATACCTACACACTCCACAGTATTTTGCACCATACTTCTAGCCCATAATCTTACTCTCACGCCGGAGGGGCTTGCCGGAAGACCCCCGGCGCAGTTTCACCCTTCATTTCTTGTGCTGTGCAGATCCGAAGCTAGCTCAATCATTCGCTGGACACAAGAACTGAGCTTTGCACGCTTTCCTGCGCGATCAAGAATAAAAGTCAAAAATGGAGGAACTAACTAACCTAAGAATAGAAGAATTCAACATGAAATCAAATTCCACATGTTTGAATTGAAAAAAAAAAAAAAAAAAAAAAACCGGCTCTAACCATGAACCTTCCTAAGTCAAAAACAAGAAAAAACTGAAGCCTCTCTCGGAGAATAAGTTTTTTTTTTTTTTTTTTTTTTTTATCTGTTTCAAGGTTTTTATTTACCTTATTGGTTAAAATGAACAATAGAATCACTTGTTATACTTACAATAACAATTCATTTATTATTTTCTATCAACTTTCTCTTTCTCAATTTACTTTTAATACTCACAACATTTGTTTTTTTTTTTAATCTCGTGTAAAGCCAATCTAGAAAACTTTTTTGAGACGGAGAGAATAATAAAAAACACATTTTAATAATAAAAAATGAATTTTTCTATTGTGTGTCCATGGGCACATGATAAGGATTAAAGATTCTCTTGTAATGTGTGTCAAGTAATAATTTGACACACATTACAAGAGAATCTTTTAAAGATTTTCTTGTGATGTGTGTCAAGTATTAATTTGACACACATTACAAGAGAATCTTTAAAAGATTTATTCAAAAATTCTCTTGTAATATGTGTCAAGTATTAATTTGACACACATTATAAGTGAATCTTTAATTCTTAACATGTGTCTATGAGCACACAATAGAAAAGTCCATAAAAAAATTTATGCTTAAAACGGAGGACGAAGCCCATTGTTGAATTCAAAGGTGTTGAAGTTGAATTTGGCTTTCTTATCTTTAAGAAACATCTTTTTGGGGAACATATGGAATTAATTAATTTTGACTATACCTGTATTAGTCCTTGAAACCATTCAATGCATGTTCTTGACTTTTTGACCTCCCAAATATTAAGTCTTGCCAAGATGTCACACTCTAATTATGGATAATAACTCAATTTTTCTCGGTAGATTGTTCATTGGTTCAAAGGAAAATTAAATTCTATTGTTGTCATATTTATTTATTGACAAATACTTCCTCAGTCCCATTTAAAGTTTTACCATTTTTTGAGACACAAAAATTAAGAAAATATTATTTATTTTCAAGGATATTGTAAGTGAAAAAGGAATTGTGAGTGAAATACGTGACTGTGAGTGAGATTTACAAGTAGGGTACACAATTTAAGTATTTAAATATAATAAATAGGATATACTCCCTCCGTTCCAGAACAATCTTCACACTTTCCCTTTTGGGCGTCCCA
The DNA here is from genome assembly GCA_022495995.1 of Adenophora triphylla var. japonica. Classification (NCBI taxonomy): domain Eukaryota; kingdom Viridiplantae; phylum Streptophyta; class Magnoliopsida; order Asterales; family Campanulaceae; genus Adenophora; species Adenophora triphylla. The sequence continues at coordinate 109,335 of JAFEMH010002870.1, forward strand.
AAACTTACTTCACACATTTAAAACTTACCTAAAATGGAAAGGAATCTTTACTATTCCCTCCACTCATTCTCTCTCCTACATTATTTTAATACTCACAACACCATTATAATTTACTATTCTCTCCACTCATTCTCTCTCCTATTTTATTTTCACACTCACAACACTTTCAATATAATACTCCCTCCTTAAAACATGTGCAAACAGTGTATGTGAACATTGTTCTGGGACGGAGGGAGTATCTAATATAATAATAATAAATCTTTTTTCTTTTTAAGATATGTAAAGCTTTAAATAAATGGGATATTCATTTGGGTAAAATGCTAATGTTCAAATGGGACGCTGGGAGTATTTATTATGAGTTGAAATTGTGAGTTACTATGGGTGGTTCTTAACCCGTGGCGACTTTAGAACACATTTTTAAGTAAATAATCCCTCAGTCCCATTTTAAGTGTCACTTTTTATTCAAAATGGTGTCTCATTTAAAGTATCACATTTCCTAAAAAGAAAATGTTTTATTAATATTCTATTATCTCATCCACTATTCCCTTCACTAATTCTCTCTCCTCTATACTCACAACACTTTTTAAATTCACTATTTCCTCCACTAATTCTCTCTCTTATTTTCAAATTATGCTCACAACATTTTTTCTTCCTTTTTTTTTTAATTTGCGTGTCACTCCTAAAAGGGTGACACTCTTGATGAAACGGAGGGAGTATAAAAATTGAATTATAAACATGGCATTCATAAAGTGAAATTTTGTGGTTGACCCTTTCATATATTGCAATTAGAGATCTGCTGCTTGCTTATCAGCTGTTTTTCTTGAATCCTTTGTTGTTGCAGTCGGTACAACACATATGTAACCTTCTACTGCTTTTTCATTTGAATCCTGATAATTCATGATTACTGCAACCATCGAAGCTCACAAACCCTTGTCTCTCAACAAGGCATTTATCTTGATCTATCAAATAGAAAAATTATTCTTTTCATTTAACTTGTCAACTGGTTATTCAATTCATAATTTCATCTTTCTTTTTAAGCGAAAAACCCCTAGACCTTTATCAACCTGACCAGCTCTGATATTAGTTTGTTATAACAGATCTATGTAGAAAATATAAAATAAATCAATCACACAACACAACAATATATGTGGTTCATCAGCTTGGCTACGTTCACAAACAGAGTGCAAGAATACTATTATTAACTGGTAATCACTCAATACAAATTAAATTTTTTTGAAATTTAGAGCACCACAAAAGACTATATTCTTCTTATTCTATTTTTCCTTTTACTCAGTACTAAAACTGATATTAATAGTTATATATAAGCATAAACACTTAACAATCTTACTGAAACAAATTATAATTGTACGAACAAAGCACAAAGCACGGACGTATAACTAGTTAATTTAAAAATGTACTCCCTCCGTCCCATAATACTTGACACACATTTCTATTTTGGGCGTTCCACTGATAAGTCACACTTCCTAAAATGGCAAAGAATCTTTACTATTCCCTCCACTCATTCTCTCTCCTACATTATTTTAATACTCACAACACCATTATAATTTACTATTCTCTCCACTCATTCTCTCTCCTACTTAACTATCTACACTCACAACACATCAACCTTTTTACTTTTTCCTTAATTAAAGTGCGAAAGCTTGATAGCGTATAAGTATTACGGGACGGAGGGAGTATGTTAAAAATAGAAATATATTGACAAATTATGTAAAAGACAATACTCCCCGTTTCATACGAAATAATACAAATTTTTATTTTAGATGTTCCATTTGGTGAAAATAATACAAATTTTTATTTTAGATGTTCCATTTGGTGAAAAGACACACATTCAAAATGGAAACCTTTTAACATTGTTTTATTCATGCATGTGACCTATTTGTCATAATTATAATAACTACTCCCTCCGTCCCAGCAAAAGCGTCACCATTTTTAGCCCGATACGCAAATTAAGGAAATAAGTGGGAAGAAAAAATGTTGTGAGTGTAATTTAAAAATAGGAGAGAGAATTAGTGGAGGAAATAGTGAATTTAAAAAGTGTTGTGAGTGTAGAGGAGAGAGAATTAGTGGAGGGAATAGTGGATGAGATAATAGAATATTAATAAAACATTTTATTTTTAGGAAAGGTGACACTTTAAACGGGACGCCATTTTGGGTAAAGAGTGACGCTTCTGTTGGAAAAATAATGTGTTTTGAAGAAAATTAATGGTTTAATTTCTAAAGGGTAATTTTGTCAAATTACTTAAGTAGGTTTGTGGTTGGAAAATAAAATATTTAATTGTCCAAAATGGGTTTTGGATGAATTAAATATAAATGCTCAAAGGATTTGACCAAATAAATTTGATTTTGTAAATCAAAAATGGTCTTGAAATTTTCTGAGGTGCTCGGCCTAGCAGGAGTGTTGACTCGGCCGAGCAGAGCATAACAGAAGGTCCCAAGTTTCTGGACAACCTTGCTCGGCCGAGGCATATGTCTTGCTCGGCCGAGCAGAGCCTTGCTCGGCCGAGCATGCTATAAGACTCGGTCGAGCAGATCCTGGACAGACATTTAACAGCTAGTATTAAATGTAGAAAACTGAAACGGAAATCATTATGGCTAATGATTTTGGATTAATGGTGTTTAATTTTCGTAATAAAATTGTTTATTACATTTTATTACTTAATTAAAACCATTGATTTTCAGTTTTTCTTGATTGTTTTGAAATCTTTAAATAGTTGTTTGTTAACAACATTTGAAAGAACTTGGAAAATCTTTTGACAAATTCTAGAGAGAAAATCACAGCAGAAAATAAACACTTTTCTCCTGCAATCTTCCTCCATTTTATTTGGTTGCATATTGTCAATCATCCTTTGGCCTCTTAGCTTGCATATAGAAGAAGAGGTGATCTAGTCTAAGCACAGTTCAGCTCGCCGGGAACTTAGGTGTAAAGTGCCCCCGGTCCGCACGTTCTATCCTAAGAGACAAGCGATCCAAGAAAACTCAAGCACACTCGTTGAGGGATCGAATATGTCTTAAGGAGACAGTGGTTTCATTGGGTTCGTGCAGAAATTCAACAACTTTCTCCTTTAGTATTTTCAGTTTTATTATTTATATTGTATTTGTATTTTCTGTAATTGTACACCCTTGTAACAGCTTCTGCTGGGACGGAGAGAGTATTCACTTACTATTTTCTACTCAACTTTTTTTTTTACTTTATTTTTTATAATCACAATACTTATTTTATTATACATTTTGCTTAATTCTCGTATACAAATTCAACTTTGTTTCTTTTCGGCAAGGTTCTAAAAGTCTTGGCGGATGCTTTGGCGGCGGAGGGCCTGTGGCCAGGCGGGGACTAGTCGGGGACTAATCGGAATTAGTCGGGATTAGTCAGGACCTAGGCGGGGCTTAGAACTAGGCGTTGAAGAGGGGTCTAGCGTCTAGGCGGGACCTAAACGTCCTTAGACGGGGTCTTTTAGAACAGAGCTTTTCGGGAAATGGACAGAGGGAGTAATTTACAAGGAAGCAGAATCTCGGTATTCTCACGGGTGGCGTGGAAATTCAAACATCTAACCTTCGTGTAAATGACGTGGAGTGGGGCCCACATTAAAATTCCTACTACTGTATATTCCACGAGATTCTACTACCTAGCCTTGAAAATGATAAGTTTGGTGGAAAAAAGAAATTGTATAGTACTCCCTCTCTTCTCTACCTAAAAATAAAATTGTACTCCATCAATGTACTACTCAAACTAGTTTAGTTTATTTTCTTGTTTAATAATAATAATAAAAAAAAGAATGTTAATTTATTTTCAATTTTACACATCTAATCCAATAATAAATATTACACACCCTCCATTTTATAATACAAATATACTCCCTCCAGTCTCATCTCAGTTCAAATTATAAAACTTACCCAATTAGTTGCCACTTTAGGATTTGCAAATAAGTTTTTAATACTATTTAATAAATTATAGAGCTTACTTGTTAGAATTGGGTCCTCATCCCCTTAAAAGGCCTTGTTAAGGGGTGAGGTTAACCAACCTTATATAGTGGATCATTTATATTCTCCAAGTTGATGTGGGATACATGGGATTGTGCAGCACTCAGCGTGTGGCCAAGTAACTTGACACTACACGTGGACTTCAAACCCAACACGGGTTAACTTAAGCCCAACATCAACTTGGGCCAGCTCTGATATCATGTTAGAATTGGGTCATCATTCCCTTAAAAGGCCTTGTTAAGGGGTGAGGTTAATCAACCTTATATAGTGGATCATTTATATTCTCCAAGTTGATGTGGGATACATGGGACTTCAACATTACTTGTTATACTCACAACGACTTTTCATTTATTATTTCATATCTTACTTTCTCTTTTTTACCTCACTTTTCATAATTACAACACTTACATTATTTATACTTTTAATCTTAGATAAAGGTAATATAATATAAATTATACCTTATCAAATATTTTATTAATTGAAATTTTATTAAATAAATGACTTAATCTATTACAAGAATTTGCACTTTAAAGCGGTAAAAATTGCAGTAGATGAGATTCAAACTTGTTATACTGTATCAAACAAATAAAATGCAGTTTGAGAGTAAAGTGAGATTTAACGAAGTCAAGTACATTTTATAGAAACAAATACTCCCTCCTTTCCCAAATTAAGTGCACACTTTTCATTTTGGGCGTTCCAAACCTACATGTACATTTTCTAAAATGGAAAGAAATATTTACTATTTACTCCACTCATTCTCTCTTCTACATTATTTTAATACTCACAACACCATTATAATTTACTATTCCCTCCACTCATTCTCTCTCCTATTTTATTTTTACACTCACAACACTTTCAATATAATACTCTCCTTAATTTGCGTGAAAAGTCAAATCGGACATGTAGGTCGGGGACGGAGGGAATACTCCTTATATTCCACTTCACTTAATACTAATTATATTTTTGGTACATCTCACTTCACTCGATACTATTAAAAATGAAAAAGTTTTATATTTACGATACCAATCAAATTACTATTCCTTCAACTCATTTTATCTCGTAATTTACTGTTTCTACTAACAACACTTTCTTTCACTAATTTTCTCTGTAACTTTTCGTTAAATTTTGTATAAATGAATTTGCTTTTAAATGAAGTGAACAAAAAAATAACAATTATAATTGTATTACAATATTAGTGACATCGCATATCTCCCTCGACCAATTTCTGCCTAAGATTCCAAATCCAAACTCATTTCATACTCTGCACGTGACACTCGCTTGACCGTTTTGTCATACACACACAATCTCCAAAAAGCCATCACCATATATCACATACCATTCCATTCCATGCCATGCATGCATGTATACATACATACTCCCTCCGCCCCATTAAACTTAAGAAGATTCCATTTTGCGCGGGAATTAAGGAATATTATTATAGTATTAGGAGAGAGAATGAGTGGAAGAAGTGTTGTGAGTGTGAAAAATTAAATAGGAGAGAGAATGAGTGGAGGGAATAGTAAATTATAATGTGTTGTGAGTATTAAAATAATGTAGGAGAGAGAATGAGTGGAGAGAATAGTGATTTAAGGTTTCCTTTTTGGGATTTTTTAAGACTTATGGAACGCCCAAAATGAAAAGTTTTCTTAAGACTTATGGGGCAGAGGGAGTATATAGATGAGGTTGAGATTGAGATGGTTGCAAGAAAGAGGCCACCACTATGGAGTCCTAGTCAGAGCTGAGTCAGACCAGTTGAGAAAGTCAATTGCCCTTTTCCTTGTATGCTATTGGCAATTTGGCATTGCCCTTTGGTTTACTCATTATTATGATGCTGACCTATACAATTCCCCTTCTCCAATTAATTAATACTATTCATTATCTTCAATCTTTATTATTTATTAAGAGCATCCATAATGGTAAAAAAAAATTTCATAGCTTTTTTATAATTTCAAAGTGTCACATTATTTACAACTCAATAATAAAAACCTCCAAACTTTTTTCACAATGGTAAAAATTTATCAACTTTTTTCTTCCCCCAAATCCAACAACATTAAACTTTTTTTCTAGCATTTTTCTATAATATTTAATGATCAATATGGGAAAGTGATCAAAATTAATGGAAAGAACTCCTTGAGAAAGCTCTTTGTAGAAGGAGTTGCTCCTTAACCTTAAAAATAAGAAGCTTTTCAACTTGCTCCACAATGACAAAAAGCTCTAGAGAGCTTTTTCGTAAAAACAAAAAACTCCAAAAAATTTTCCCATTGTGGATGCTCTAATGTCATTATAGTAATATCGCTATTATCAATGGATTTAACTTCACCACATATCATGAGATAAGGGGTGACCCTACTAGGACAAGGTAATGTTCGGTCATAACATATGTCAAATGAACGGGATGAGTTCGAAATTGGATTTAACTTCACCACATATCATGAGATAAGGGGTGACCCCACTAGGACAAGGTAATGTTTGGTCATACATACATGTCAAATGAGCTGGATGAGTTCGAAATGAGCGGGATGAGTTCGATACGAATCAGGTAATAGGTAATGACTCGGGTAATGACGAATTAATTAAGACGGTAAAATGAAGGGCAGATCAAGAGCCAAAATTAAGAGGTTTATAAATTACATTACCTAAAAGTTTCAAAAGAATAATTATTTTCTACATGACTATTACAACAAACAAACAAAGAAAATACTAAATTTGTCTCTAGCACATTTTCTACTCATTTTGAAAAGCTATAATTCTAAAACCCCAAATTAATCAATAAATCAATAATTTGGACCCTAAATCAAATCAAATATTGAAATCTTAAAAGAAAACCCTAAATCAGAAGTTACAAATTACTCAACAAAGAAACCCTAAATTGAAATCTCAAAAATTGAAACTTACGAAAAGCAGCAGGTTAATTGATTAAGATCAGCGCCTCGGGGGTGGACTGGGGGAGGAGGAGGTCGTTAGTCGTGGATGTCCGGCGGACGGGCGAAGTTGAGGCTGGTGGGATGGTCGAATCGTACGTCACTTTTTTTTACTTCTCTCTTTTGCTTTAATTTGTTTTCTCCCTCTCTGCTGTTTTTTTTTTGTTCAGCGTAGCGTAGCATGTATTTCTATTCTTATTTTTTCAAGGGGTGTGCTGGAGCTAGAGCCGTCAATTTGTGATCGTATCGTAGGTACATCCCATTCAGCCATACAAATGGGATAGGATGGGATAATATATTATAATCTCGTATAAAAGCGAGTGTATTTGGGAAATTCCGTTTGGGACGCAGGACAAGTCGGAATGGGGCGGGACGTCTCGCATTTTTATAATTTTAATTTTTTTAATCTCAAAGCTATTTTAGAATTTAAGTCTTAGTTTTTTTTTCAACTATCCATTGATTTTTTTGTTTAGATTATGTTATTTTACAAATTTTACAAGTTTTTATATTGTAAGATTGCAAAAAATTAATCTTATGTTTTCAATTTAATGTTTTGGCATCATATCAGTTAGATTTTAGTTTTATAATATTAGCGTCATCTTGTCCCGCTCTGTCCCGTATTATCCCATCTCCCGAAGTGCGGTGGGACGGGACGAGGATTTTCTTTCCCGCGAATAATTCAGGATGTCCCGTCCCGTAAAATTGCGGGATTCCATAGATACGTCCCGTCCTATCCTGTATTCTCGAATTGACTGCTCTAACTGAAGCTTGTAAATGGGGATGAACTTAATAATAAAATTATTTTTTTTAATTGTCAACATAAATTCGGGATTCACAGCCACCCTTTTTGTTGTTCAGAATGTCGGTGCAATCAAAACAATGGTTACGTAGGATAGTTAAAATAAAATGGAATTACATATAAGATGATGGAACTTAAATATAGATAATCTCCCTTAATGACAAATTAGTCGCCCATTGATTTGTTGTTATGGTTGGATTATTAATGCCTAATCACAATCCAATAAGATGACTAAGCATTCTTGTTTTCTTCGACAACAATAAAGAAAAAAAGAAAACGCAATCTTGTACAAGTTTATGCTAAGACATAAATTATGGTTAAAGATTCTTTACCTGCCGCGAGTTTAAGCATAGTTACTGGTTTTACAATTAAATATTGATAATTACAAATTAGTTTAAGCATAGTTACTGGTTTTACAATTAAATAATGATAATTACAAATTTAAATAGCATTAGTATAAAATTATAGTTTGAGTTTACTCCATGAAAGTCTTGCACTATGTGCAGTCAATAGTGTACCCTTTGTCTAGAATGTTCGTTTGGTGATTCCATTATACTCTTTCCGGCCACGCCCCATAGAAAATAGACTTATTTTTTTCAAAGATAATTTTGAGTAAATTTTGATCAATAAATTATATTAATTAATGTTCAGACAAATATTTAAAAAAATGTTAATAATTCCTGAATAACAAAATCTCAAATAGAAATTGATGATGCCACATATTTTTTTTGGGATTTTAATAAAAACGGAATAAATGGATTTGTACGAACTTGATACCTATATTAAAACACAAACTGATGATGCCAAAATCGTCAAAACAGCCCAAATCCAAGCGTCGAATGCTCCGGCGATTGCAAGGCCTGAAAATAAGAGAAAACACGTAAACTAAGCCGGGGCGGATCCGGCTAAAGGCCCTCCGGCGTGAGAGTAAGTTCACGGTTGATATTAGAGAAATCAAATTGACAGAGTTTCTCCAATGTAAAAAGTCACGTCTTAGAATAATGAGCCATGGGGCTTGTATTTATAGGAATGGATAGATAGAATCCATGTTGGAATGAACTTGTAAATAGATAAGATATAATCTTAAGAGAATTATATCTGTTAAGGAGTCATTGTTTGACTTGAATTGCTATTGGTAATTGTAATCTTGATGGGGTTACAACTGTATAATCCTTGTTGAATAAGGATTGTAACTGCTAGCCGGAACGCCGAGGAAGGCAAATGATTTTCCTCGGCCTTTGGCAAATAAGCCGAGGAAAATGATTTTGTTTCCTCGTCATTTGGTAAATGGCCGACACAGAGATATGCCGGGGAGAATGATTTTCTTTCCTCGTCACTTGCATATATGCCGAGCAAATAACTTCTCTTTCCTCGGTAATTCCGATATGGCGGCCCAAAAATGATGATAGAAGGCCGAGATAAATGTTCCTCGGCATACGAGGAAGATCTTACTCGGCCCTAATACTTCATAATTAGACAATAATATCCACTGCCCAATATAGTTGGGCCCAAGTTCGGGCAAACCCATGTTCGTTGCTCGGTTTATACCGTTCAGTGGCCCCCAACTTTCTAGCTTGGCTTAGGACGAGTAGAAAGTTAGCTCGGCATCGGCATATGGAATACGAACAGTTTGGCGCGTGTCCTTGGTTGGTAAGCGACGGTTGCTATTTCGATGATGACACAGGGCCCACCCGGTCTTGTCACGCCTTGATAAGCTGTGTTTAGCATTTAATTCTTGGGGCGCCTCACCCGAATTTACACTTTACCCGTGGGTCGACCCAATTTGGGGGAGGTATAAAAGCTAAAACCCCTTTCATTTTACTCTTTACAAACCCCGAGCAATTGAGAGCATTTGGCAAGAACTCACCGTGGCGAAACAGCGGCGATCTTGAACCCGGTTTCCGGCGAGCTCTATTTTTCCTGGCGAAGTTGCATTCTCATAGTTGATTCCAATCGTTCTTGTAAACTCGGGTATGACTTTCTTCCCTTCTCACGAACTCCTTTCCTTCTTTAGCGTCTTCTAGGGTTGTTAGGAGAAATCATATGTGAATCAAGAACATGAACCGCCATTATTGAAGATTCAATCTTTTCTTCAAGAATTTTTGTTTCAACTCTCAAAATTTCAAATTTTTGATTTTCTTTGTATCTTGTTAAACTTCTTTGAATATTGAATGAACTTCCCCTTTTTAATCTTTGATTCCCCTTAGAAATGGCTCGTTCTTGGGACCATTCCCCGATTCCGTTATGGATATCATACGGGCAATACTGAGGGTTTATCGACGATAAAGGGGTCCATGGTTGATCTTGAACTTGGATGATATAAGCAAGCGGTTGAGGGGTTATGGTCGCTCTCGTTTATTCATCCAATACCCGGATTCCACAAGAATAGATAGGATTGATTCCGGTCACCAAATATTATAGTGTTTGGGGATAGAGCCGAGATGGTGGAGCACATCGAACTGTTCTACCCGGCCTCCAATCGCGAAATGCGTGAGCGTCTGAGAGGTACGGCCCCCTCCTCGGCCTTATGAAATGACGAGGAAGGAAATCTTCCTTCCTCGGCCTTATGGAATGACGAGGAGGGGAATCTTCCTTCCCCGTCATTTAATCAGCCATTGACGAGGTAAATAATTTTGTCTCCTTGTCCTTATGCAGATATGACGGGAAGAGAAGGAGAGCCCTCCTCGTCTACTCAAATAGTTAATGCCTTCGTTGAAGGTGCGCAAGCTGATGCCCGCCTTGTCCGAAGAAGAGGCCGGAGCGAGTAGCCGAGGAAAGCAAATCGAGAGGGCACCAAACACAGGGATCCCATGGTTGAGAGGCTGCACACCAAGTACAAAGTGGATCGTGCTGAATATAAATTAACTTATATGGGCAAGATCGAGCCGAAGACGGAGAAAGAAGAGACGGCCTTCTATTATAGCCAAGATTACGTCCATTTTTATTTCAAACAGTTTCAACAGGGACTCCGTCTTCCCCTAGACCCCTTCATTTGTGAGTTTTTGGATGATGTAAAGGCGGTCTGGCCATGCTAGGAGCCAATGGTACTAGGGTTACGGTTAGCTTCATCATCCTTTCTTAGTAGTTTAGGCTATGAACCGACCATGGGAGCCTTCCGTCACTTCTACATTGTCCAAGTCATCAAGGAACAATGGCTTGTAGTTATTAGGAGTGCCAATAGGAAACCCAAGTTGCTTCTTCCCATGTCCAGTAAAGTTCCAGGCTGGGATAACCACGTTATCCGCGTTGAGAGCCGCCAAGGCTGGGAGTTCCAATCTCCTTGTGATGATCCAACCTCCTCCTTTGCCGTCCAACAATACGGGTGGACCAAAGATTTGATCAAGCGTCTGGAAGAGTTTGCCAGGGTAGGGGTCCTGGATTGGAAGCAAGTTGAATCCTCGGATCATTTCTATATCCAGGCAGGATTGATGCCGGGGAACGAGGACGGGGTGGCTCCCCTCGTCAATGTTAAAAGAGGGCGTCGCTTCAACGATTGGACGGTACATCCAGGCTTCGTATTCCACGAGGATTGTATTAGGTGCCATGATGAGCGTCCCCGTGACCAATGTATTGGAGCAGCTAACATTGTTGGACGTAAATTTTTATCTTGGACACTTGTAATTTTTGCGTCATATTATTTTGCTCGTACTTGACCTTGAATTTCCTTGCTCGTACTTGACCATTTCTTCCTTGTCTTTACAGATTTAGCTGAGGAAGAAGGCGCCCTTGAAATGGAGAGACTTAGTCCTCAAAGAGCTCGTGAAGAGGAAGAGGAGGTTGAGCAAGAAAGCCGCCCGACGCAAAGGAGGGAGGATGCTAATGCACGTAACCTCATCCTTAATGTTCGGGATCGACCAACCCCTTCCCCTTAAATTGCACGGGAAGTGGATGCCGAGGAACCACCTGGCGATAATCAAACCAACCCATCAATCGTAGAGGGCATAGCCTCCATGTTGATGCCGAGGAAGAGGCAACCGAGGAAGCTAACCTCGTCCAAAGGAGGTCAGGCTCCAAAAGAACTCCAAGTGCCAGCGCCGAGGAGCCGGCGGCCAAACGGGCAAGCGTCAGTGCGGCCCCTGAAGTTGATGCTCCCCCTCCCTTGACCGTTCAGTCAGTCAAGGCATTGAAGAGGCCGACGAGCTGGCCAAAAGCATGTCCCTTGGTATTCCTCGTCTTAGGGGACTCCCCCTGTTGGCAAGGGAGGGACCCTTGGTGAGATTGGGCCGAGCTCCTATCCAAAGGGCTATGGACGAGGATGCTTATGAAACCCTTTGCAAAGAGGGTCCTAACGAGGATACTGTGCTTTGCCACAAGGGACTCTTGATCGCCGAGGTAAATGTTGATCCCTTTCTGGGTTATTGTCTTTGATATTGGATTTGTCTTCTTAACGATGATTTATCTTTCAGTTGGCTTCAGTCACGGCGTACGAGAATGTGCTGGCCAAGAAGAAGACAAGGCGCCTGAATGAGGCCAAGGCAGCTCAAGCAAAGAGCGAAAAAGAAAAGTCTTCCTTGGCCAAACTTTTAGAAGCCAAGGATGCTGAGCTTGCATAGCCAAGGCCAAGGTTGAGGCCGAGGTAAAAGGGCCGAGGAAGAAAGGTCAAAAGCCGAGGAACATCTCCGGCTCAAAAATGAAGAGCTTGCCGGGCCAAGGCAGATAAGGCCGAGCTTCGGACCAAGGGGCGTGAAGCCTGAGGCCAGTGCGAGGACTCGGAAGCTACCCTTCCGGTAGGGAGGAGGAGGCCGTAGCTCGGTTCAAGGAGAGCTCGGCTTTCAAAGAAGCTGATGATGGCCGGCTCGGCCTTCAGAGAGGCGTTGACGAGCAAACAGCCACCATGTTCGAGGAGGGCTACCTCCACTTGGCCCGAAGCATTTTAGCTGATCCCTCCACTGGTCTGGACATCAACAAGATTGCCCAGCTAATTTGCAGGGATCAATATGCCGAGGAGGTCGTGGCACTCCATCACTTGGTCCCTTATTCTCGAGAGCAACATGGAGCCGATGGCCGCCAAGGATGCCCATGCTTGCGAGGGAAGTGTGGAAGCCGGCTTCTGTTGTCCCCGGCAATATTAAAGACCCGGTGGAGGCGATCCAAGATGCCGACGAGCCCGAGGACCTAGAGGCCGAGGTAAGGAAGCAGTAGGAAGGCGATGCCCAAGCCCATCAAACGACCCTTCCTCCTCCTGGCTCCATTAATACCAGCTGGCTAGAAGAGCCTTTTGAGGATGCTCAGCAGTCTTAGGATAGTTTTTCCTTTTTTGCTTTTTTGTAATAGACAATAGGATCTTGTAATTTCCATTTGAATATCAATGAAAAAATCCTTTGTCATTATTCTTTGTCACTTTACTGACTTGGTTATATTTTGGTATGCTATGCACTAGCCTTAGGAAGGTGGGATCCGAGGAAGGTCCCTTGTTCCTTGTGGAGCAAGTGGTTAGGCCGAGGAAGATTCCTCGGCTGTAACTATACTCGTACTTCATTTGGGCTGAGGAAGTTTTCCTCGGCTTTGAATGTTGTAATCCTGAATCAGAGTAGATTCATGGTAGGAGGTTTATCAAGCCATTAGGCCGAGGAAAGTCCTCGGCCTTGGCTGTTAGTCTCCTAAGTCAAGATGGACCCTTGACTGGAAGAGTTGTAAGCCATCAGGTCAAGGTGGTTCCTTGGTCTTGGCTGCTTGGTATCCTGAATCAAGGTGGGCCCTTGACAGGATATATTGAGTGCCATCAGGCCAAGGTGGTCCCTTGGTCTTGGCAGGTGTGTAGGCCATCAGGCCAAGGAAGATCCTTGGTCTTGGCTGTTGGTAAGCCATCAGGCCAAGGAGGACCCTTGGTCTTGGCAATTGTTAAGCCATCAGGCCAAGGAGGACCCTTGGTCTTGGCTGTTGGTAAGCCATCAGGCCAAGGAGGATCCTTGGTCTTGGCAGTTGTTAAGCCATCAGGCCAAGGAGGACCCTTGGTCTTGGCAGTTGGTAAGCCATCAGGCCAAGGAAGATCCTTGGTCTTGGCTATTGTGTATCGGAGAATCTGAGGTAATGTCCTCATCTTCCTGTGCTGGGGTGAAGAGCTGATAGTTGCTTTGCATGTTGGAAGAAACTGCTTTCATAGAACTGAAGTGCGATTACATAGAACTGCGATCCTATCAACTAAAAAGACAAAAAGAAAACAAAAGACCGAAAATAAAGAGCTAATCTATTGCAGAATAAACTAGACTAGTGATAATATTTTCTAAGGTTGTCGGAATGCCATGGATGCTTGAGATCCTTCCCCTCCTTGGTCCTCAATCTGTAGGTCCCTTCTCGGATGACTTGAGTGATGATATAGGGACCTTCCCAATTTGGGGAGAGCTTGTTCTGTTCTGCCTTCCGACCAGTGGCTTCGATCTTTCTAAGTACCCAATCACCAACTTGGAATACTCTTTTGATGACCCTCTTGTCGTGATATGCCTTGGTCCTTTGCTTGTAATTCACCATCCTCATCTGCGCAGCTAGTCGTTTTTCATCTATCAGGTCCAGGTCTAGGAGCCTATTGACCTTGTTGACTTGCTCATCATAATGGGAGTTCCTTACTGTAGGGATGGCCATCTCTGCTGGTGCCATAGCCTCAGAACCGAAGGTTATTGCGAATGGGATTTCCCCGGTTGGCCCCCGGGTGGTTGTGCGAATGTACCCATAAAGGCTAGGGAAGTTCTTCCAACCATCTACCCTCGCGTCCTTCAAGATTCTTGGTGAGGGCGGTTAGGACCGGTTGTTGGCGGCTTACGCTTGACCATTGCCTTGGGGTACGCTAAGCGAAGATTTTGCATGGCGTACTTTGACTCTTCCCAATTCGGTTGTAAATGCCGTGGAGAATTGGAGGCCATGGTCGAAACAATTGTATGCGGAAGGCCAATCTGCACCGCATGTTGTCATGAACAAAGTTGATCGCGTTCTCTTCCGTTATCTTGGCCAATGCCTTGGCTTCTATCCACTTGGAGAAGTAATCAACAGCTACTATCCCGTACTTGCAATTACCACGGGCGGGTGGGAAGGGTCCAATGAGGTCGATTCCCCACATATCAAATGGCCACGTAGGTATTACAAGTGTTTGCTCGGCTGCCGGTAGTCTTGGAATGTCGAGAGAACCTTTGGCATTTGTCACATTTTCGAACATAGGCATGCGCGTCTTCCCTTAGGTTTGGCCGGTAGTAACCTAGCGATATGATTTTGTCGGCTAAGGTTACGGCCCCCGGTGTCCGCCGCAAACACCTTCATTGTACTTACGCCGGGGAGGTTCTCGCTTTCCTTGGGATAGACACACCTTAGCGGGGGCTTCGTGAAAGATCTTCGGTAGAGGACTCCGTTCATCACCACGAATCTTGGAGACCTCTTCTTGATAAGCTTGGCTCACAAAGCATCATCTTACGGGAGTTTCTCCTTCTCAATGTATTCGATGTAGTCATCGATCCGGCATCTCTCTTCCTCGTCCGAGAAGCATGACTTGTAATCTTTCATAAGCGGGTTCCTCGGCATAAACTACATATGGGTTGGTCTCAGAAGGAGACACATCCATGGTGGCTAGTTTGGAGAGAACGTCTGCTGACTTGGTTGTCTTCCCTTCCTATTCGCTTGACGCTCGAAAAATTCCATTTTCTTCGTCATATCTAGGACCAGTCTCTATACTTGGCAAGGGTGACATCTTGAGTGTTATATTCTCCTTTCACTTGTTTGACAACAAGTGGGAGTCACGAAAGCGGCCACCTTAGTTGCTCCGTAGAAGGAGGCCAACTCAATGCCAAATATGAGAGCCTCGTATTCGGCTTGGTTGTTAGAGGCAGAAACCCGAAGCGGATGGCATCTTGTATAGTATATTCTCCTTCCGGGCTTGCTAGTACTACTCCGACTCCGCTTCTTTCCCTAGTAGCCGATCCGTCCGTATACGTGATCCAACAGTTGGATGGGAGTTCAATGGGAGAGTCTTTTCCTCCGGCGCGTTTTGCTTAGGGAGGTGGGGAGATGCTCACCCATAAAGGCGATCTCGACCATGAAGTCAACCAAAGGCGTGCTAAGAGGGTCTTCCTTGGTTGGTAAGTGATATCAAACTCCGTTAGAGCGATTGACCAATTAAGGAGACGTCCGAGCCGTCCAACTTGTGAAGGATTTTCTTCAATGGTTCATTGGTGTAGACGGTGATAGGGTGTGCGAGAAAAATATGCACGCGGCTTCCTTGAAGCAATGACCGGTGCGTATGCTATCTTCTCCACATTAAAATATCTGCTTTCTACATCGGACAGAGCCTTTGAGACATAGTAGACGGGCTTCGAATTCCTTCATCCTTTCGAACTAAGGCAGTGCGACGGCGTGATCGGTGGCGGCTAGGAAGACGTATAGCATCTCACCGGTAGTCGGATCGCTAAGCAAGGGAGGGAACCCAAGTACTCCTTCAACCCAGGAGGAATGCTTCCGAGCATTCGGGAGTCCGAGGAGAAGCTCTTGGTGCCCTTCAATACCTTGAAAAAGGCGGTGACTTTTCGGCGGATTTGGCGATGAATCTTCCAAGGGCCGCAATTCTTCCATTAAGTCTTTGGACCTCCTTGATGGTGGTAGGTTCCTTCATGTCAATGAGTGCCTTGATCTTTTACGGGTTTGCTTCAATCCCCCTTTGGGAAACCATGAAGCCCGAGAAATTTCCCTGCGGTAACTCCGAACACGCACTTGCTTGGATTCGGCTTCATGTTGTTGGTTCGGAGATTGTGAATGGTCTCTTCTAAGTCGGGAACGTGGCATTTTGCCTTCCTTGGTCTTTATGACCATGTCATCAATATAAGCCTCCATGTTTCTACCTATCGACTTGCAAAAACTTGATTTACCATCCGTTGGTAAGTGGCACCGGCATTCTTGAGTCCAAAAGGCATCATGATGTAGCGAAATTCCCACGTGTTTGAAAGGCGAGTCTTCTCGATGTCTTCTTTCGCCATTTTTATCGATGATAACTTTGAGTAGGCATCTAAGAAGGCGAGAGTTTGGTGTCCGAGAAATGGAGTCCACCAACTTGTCGATTACGGGGAGAGGATAAGCTGTCCTTGGGGCGGGCTTTGTTTAGATCGGTAAAGTCTATGCACATACGCCATTTCCCATTTTGCTTCTTTACCATAACGACATTAGCCAACCAAACGGGGTATTTGACTTCGCGAATTATTCCGTGGCGAGTAATTTACGCACCTCTTCTTTTATAGCTTCCTCCTTGTCCCTTGCAAAATTTCTCCTCGTTCGTGGGAGATGGTCTTCGCTAAAGGATCAACTTCTAAGCGGTGGAGGGCTACTTCTTCGTTGATCCCCTCATGTCTTCGACTCTCCAAGCAAAGACGTCGAGACTCAAGTTTTTCAAGAGGATATGACTCTTTCTTTCTCTTCCTGTGATAGCTGGCCTCCTAGCTTGATTTTTTGTTCGGGATAGTCGGGATTAATGACTACCTCTTCTATCTCATCTACAGGCTTCATTTCTGGTCCGTCTCGAAATTCCGGGGATTCGATGATGATCTCTACGATTCTCCTCCCTTCATTTGTCGTTTACATTGAGGCCTTCTTCCTCCATAAGTTTATCGATGTCTGGAAGATCGTTCCTCCCCGAGTCATGGTTGGCCCCGAGTTACGGTCATTGACGAGAATGGGTTCTTCCTCGGAGATGGGTAGAACTATGCCTTGGTCATCTGCGGTTTCTAGGACCATAGGCTCTTCTTCCGATGTGGGTAGAGTTATGCCTTGGTCATCCACAATTTCAAGGACCATAGGTTCCTCTTCCTCACTTTCCCATACTTCACGGATATAGTTCATTCTAGAGCTAGTTTCCGTGGTCTTCGAGATTTGGTGATCTTGATGTTCTCCTCGGGCGTATCTATCTCCACGCTTTTGACTTTTTCGGCTCTTGACAACATGTTCCAAGAAATCTTTGGGGGTTGCCCTCACGCATCCTATGCCGGCCACGAGTGGGAAATTTAACTCGTTGGTGAGGAAGGGAGGCTACCATCCCAAGTTTGGCTTGACTTGGAATGCCGATAATCGCATGATAGTCACTAGTCAAATCCATGACTATAAAAGTGACGGTAGCTTTGGCTCGGAAGGGATGATCGCCGACTTCGAGTTCCGGTTCTACGGTTCCCTTTGCTCCAACCTTATGGTTGGTGAATCCTTCAAGCCTTCCATGATATGGCTCTAGCGAAGTGTCTTTCAATCCCATTTGTTGGAAGGCCGAATAGTACAAGATGTCACGGGAGGCCCCGTGTCAACAAGAAGTCTTTCGGATTCAACATTGTCAATTCGACCCTTGATGACCAATGGCCGCTCACGAGCCGCTCGACTTCCCGCCAACTCATTCGGAGAAAAACTAATGATTTCTTACGCTTTATGGATCCAAGCGGGGACATGGTATACTTTGCTTAGCTCGTGGATCGATCCCTTAGCTTTACGGTGGAGGTCACCTCATCACGGATCACATGTAGTTTAGCCCTAGGAGGCCTTCGATCTTCATCCTCACTCTTGGAGTCATCTTCACTCTCCTCTTGCTTCCGCTTTCGCTTGCCATCTTTCTTCATGACATAACGGTCTAACTTTCCCTTGTCAACCCATTGTTGGATTATCTTCTTAAGGGCCCAGCAACCATCAGTGGTATGCCCGTTGTCCTTGTGAAAATCACAGTATTTGTTCTTGTTGCGGGGATACTTTGGGTTATCGGTCGGCGGACGAGGTGGAGGAAGGTTCACCATCCGCATGATTTCGGAGATGGGCTTTGTAAGAGGGGTGAACTCCGGCTTCTCGGTGCTTCCGGTTCTATTCTTTCCTTTCTTGCCGTTCCCATTGTCATTACGTCGGGAGTTAGTTGCTTCGGGTTCCGTCTTGTCGGCACCCTTTTCTTTGTCTTGTCCTCGGCCATGGAAATGGCATAAGCCACTTTGTATAATTCGGCCTTGGAGCCGGGTTCCACTGGCGAGAGTTCATAAATGAGGGGGCCGATTTTAACCCGAGTTGAAGCAAACTATGACCTCCCTATCGCAAGGCTTTCTTCGACTTGATCCGCCATTTTCGGAACCTATTGTAGTAGGCGAGGGTGGTCTCTCCTTTCCGCTTGCTCAATGTTGGCCAAGTCGGTTAATCTCATCTTCCTTTTCCCAGTAGTGGCAAAATGATCTAAGAACATTCTCCTCATGCCCCTCCAAGAATCGATGCAACCTTTCTTGAGCTCACGGAACCGGGTCAAAGCATTCGGAAAAGGTGCTCGCGAAAGCTTTGCAGAGCAAGTCATCGGCAGTGGTGAGGAGATTCATGGTTTGTTCAAAACTTTGCACATGGTCCTTGGCGTCGGTGGTTCCGTTATATTTCTCGAAATTTGGGAGCTTGAGGTTAGGATGGGGAGGTGCAGCAGTTATCCTCAAGGAAAACGGACGGGTGGCCCAATCATAATCGTCATCATTATATTTCTTTCCCCTCTCCATATCATCCAAATTTTCTTTGTTTCAACGGCTCCCATTGCTTTGTTTCTATTTCCTTCTCACTTTGCTTGAGCGAGTGCTTCGTTGGGAACTTCTGACTGACTTGTCTTTAGGGCGATCATTTGCCCTACTGTGCTCCGCTTCATGTCTGTGGCCATCACGTCTGGAGGGGGCCCTATCACGTCTTGGTTCCAGGTCTTGTGCGCCAAGTATCATCCTGTAGGGCTCTGGGGTCCTTGGCCTAGCAAATTCTCGATGCCGAGGACGAGGAGAGTCCGGTCGACGAGGACGACGAGAATCTGAACGATGAGGCCGAGGAGAATCTGGTCGACGAGCTCGAGGAGACGTGGGACGCCTAGGTGTCATGATGAGGCGAGCAGGGGATAGGCGCCTATTCAAGCTGAGTCTTGTTCTTAGGTCCTTGGAGTTCACTTCCTCTTCCCTAGGAGTTATTTGGCTTCTCAGGTCGACCACAGGATCCTTATGCTTACTGTTATGCCGAGGACGAGGAGAATCCCTGGGAGCTGGCAGTGGTAGTTCGGCGGTCTTTAGGGGAGGAGCCCGATGCTCTCCTGTTCCTTTCTCAAAGGTGGGCCCATTGATGGTACAATGAAGGGAGCCATGGAATGATGCAGGTCCATTTGCAACAGAGCAACTTGTGTTTCATACATCCTTTGCAAAGTCTCCATTTGTTTGTGTAACAAAGAGCGCTCGGTCAACGGGTTGAGATCCTCCCGCTTGACCAGGCGTCGGCATTCTTTGTTTTCTTCCTTCCTGCTTGCTTCCCACGAGCACGAGTAGGACGAGGAAGGTCATTGCCCTCTCCTCGGCATTTGCACGACCCATGGAACGAAGAGTCATGGCAGTGGGAGGAATGGCATCGGCTTGAGGTAGAGGAGGAGGAGGAGGCGGTGGCTCCTCGGCTCCTGTTTCCCCCATTCACCTGGGTGGGATCCTCAAATTGTAACACTTGTGAATTGTCCGTCCATTATGATTCACAAAGATTATTAAATGCGAAATTTTCCAAAAATCACAATTTCACTGTAACCGAATTTATGGTTAAATTTAGGGCAAATTTTAACCGAAAACAAACACCAATTGTGATTTTTCCAACACAAAATTTCAAGCCACAAATTTTGCTTGAGGCGTGAACTAGCGCTTCCGCCGAATTAATGCGCTTTCCGGTGGAAGTTTACAAATTCCGACCGAATCAAGAACAGAGCCCGTCTGAGCAAAAATTTCCGATTTCAATCAAGAACAAATCCAACGGAAAATAGCTTCTCGTGCGAGATTTTCCGAGCCAAACAAAGGGTGTTTGAATCGATTTCCCGACAATGGAACCAATTGATGATGCCAAAATCTGTCAAAATGTTCAAATCCAAGCGTCGAATGCTCCGGCGATTGCAAGGCTCGAAAATAAGAGAAAACACGTAAACTAAGCCGGGGCGGATCCGGCTAAAGGCCCTCCGGCGTGAGAGTAAGTTCACGGTTGATATTAGAGAAATCAAATTGACAGAGTTTCTCCAATGTAAAAAGTCACGTACCGAATAATGAGCCATGGGGCTTGTATTTATAGGAATGGATAGATAGAATCCATGTTGGAATGAACTTGTAAATAGATAAGATATAATCTTAAGAGAATTATATCTGTTAAGGAGTCATTGTTTGACTTGAATTGCTATTGGTAATTGTAATCTTGATGGGGTTACAACTGTATAATCCTTGTTGAATAAGGATTGTAACTGCTAGCCGGAACGCCGAGGAAGGCAAATGATTTTCCTCGGCCTTTGGCAAATAAGCCGAGGAAAATGATTTTGTTTCCTCGTCATTTGGTAAATGGCCGACACAGAGATATGCCGGGGAGAATGATTTTCTTTCCTCGTCACTTGCATATATGCCGAGCAAATAACTTCTCTTTCCTCGGTAATTCCGATATGGCGGCCCAAAAATGATGATAGAAGGCCGAGATAAATGTTCCTCGGCATACGAGAAAGATCTTACTCGGCCCTAATACTTCATAATTAGACAATAATATCCACTGCCCAATATAGTTGGGCCCAAGTTCGGGCAAACCCATGTTCGTTGCTCGGTTTATACCGTTCACAAACAATAAGCATCATTAGGGATCAAGTCGGAGTTGATACCGGCTCAGGCCCTCGGGTATGAGAGTAAGATATTTAAGGAGTATTAACTAATAAATAAGAATTGAAATGTATTAGTATGTTTGTGTGATAGGATTTATACAATGTGACTTAACTTGCCTAATGGGACAATTGAGAGTATTTATAGTAAATAAAGAGATCAACTGTGTGGATCTCAGCCATTGTGGATATTTGTCTTGACCTATAAAACATGTCTGCACCTTGTTAGATAGTACAATAAAGGAAAAAGTAATGTAGAGTATGTTCTGATTGCACGATTATAAAGGGGCAGACAACAGTTGGTGCGGCGTCTCAACACGTGTGATGGGTGTCTAAGTCTCAATTTAATGCGACATTGACAGGCTTGACAGTTGGTGTCAGAACTCGTACGGAGTCGTGTCCTACAAGCTTGATGTGAACCGGGAGTATGTGATGAGACCGCGATCAATGCGGACTGTAGATGTCTCAGTCTAGAAAGGCCACTTCATTCAGTTCGGTTCAGAAAAGAGCGATCTTGGGCCCGGTTTATAGGGTTCGGTCTCATCAAAAATAATATCACCTATCCGTCATATATGAGGGATTTAAAAAAATGAAGGAAAATTCAGTGGCATATACACAAAAATATCATTAACAATCTTACGATATAGCATGAGACATGTACTACTTTTATTTATAATATTGTATATCACAGGTGATTCAATTATTGTATATCATAATTGATCCAACGATTATGAATAAATGATGATATCATGCTAATATTAGCCATAATAACTTATAACTGTTGAATCACACACACACACACACACACACACACACATATATATATATATATATATACTCCCTCCGTTCCAATAAAAGCTTCACTAATTACCCAAAAGGGCGTCCCGTTAGAAGCTTCACCTTTTCTTTTTTGGCAAAGAATCTTTACTATTTCCTCCACTCATTCTCTCTCCTACATTATTTTAATACTCACAACACCATTATAATTTACTATTCCCTCCACTAATTCTCTCTCCTATTTTCAAATTACACTCACAACATTTTTTTTTTCCTCCCATTTCCATAATTTGCGTGTCCATCCAAAAGGGTGAAGCACTTATTGGGACGGAGGGAGTATATATATATATATAATACCTAATACCTAATGTGGTACATAAAAATGATATGCCAAAATCTAGGGAGAAAATCTCCATAATTTATGGAAAAACGGGTTTGGCGTACCTTGCTCCCTGCGTCGTCTTTCCCACCTCAACCTCCATCACCGGCGACCTTCTTCTTCCCCAATTACCTTCTTCTCCGGCCAAACCTTCCCCTAATCTCCTCCCTAAACCGAGATTTTTCTCTTCAAACCAATCGGCGACCCCTGTCCAAAACCTCACCGGTGACCGTTCCCTCAATTCTTCGGCCAAATCCACACCAGATCTCCCTCTATACCCGAACTGTGACAACCCAACCTTTCCAATCTCAATCGCCCAGAACCTAAGCCCGTTGAATTGTTGATTTGCTACAGCTTCACCAACAATCGTGCAAAACCGTATAGAGAGAGAGAGAGGAACGTTTAGTGAGAGAGAGTCTCCGTCTTTTGTTCCGTCTTTTGTTGTTTCTGGCTATCAAATATAATGCTTCTGGACATCAATTATAAAGCTTCTGGATATCAATAAAAAAGGTTTTGGGTTCTGGATATCAATTATAAAGATATCTCTGATATCAATTATAAAGCTTCTGGATATCCGTAACTCTTTGAAAGGATATCCGTAACCTTATGTAGTCGATATTCGTAATTTTAGAATTGACTTCTGGATATAAGTTTTAAGGCTTCTGGATATCCATATTCAATGTTCTGGATATTCAGAACCTTGTGAAAGTGATATCCAGATCAGAAATTTGGTTTTGGCCTTGGATTTGGTCCCAATATTTTTTCTGGATATCCATCCCAAAGCTTCTGGATATCAATCCTAAAGCTTCTGGATATCCAGAAACCCGTTTCTCCATAACTTATGGAGAAACGCGTTTCTCCCTAGACCTACTCAAATGATATTGGTGATTTTGTCTAGAAAATTTCGAGCGCAAGTTAAAACTTGGTACAAAAACCTTGTGTACAAACTTGGTTTAAACAATTGAGATGGAAAAAGTACTCTTATTTCTGGAATATCCAACGCGGGAGTGTAAAATAGATTGCATTTACTCTTTTATCCCAATATAAATATAAATATGTTATATTATTTTTAGGTTAATTTGCTTAAATTTTGACAAATTTTTCAATATTTACTTATGTACATTTCACTTTTAGAAATGGTTATTGATATTACTCATATTATTATGGTTCATGTAACAATAATTTTCTTAGGAAAATATTAAGGTAATTAAAATTTTACAATTATATGATATTTTTTGTTAATTCAATAAAAATATTAAAATATAAAATCTAATTTTTTAAGCAAAACAATAATTTAATTGCATGATAGATTTCCTAACTTTTGGGGCAGTCAGTCATGCTTAGACTATCAACAACAGTTTCATCCCACTTCCCTATTTCATCTAACTCTTTTTATACTTTTTCTCATTCACCTAATATTTCATCTATCCATTTCATTTACCCCCTATAATGACTAACTTAAATTAAATTTCAACTCCCTCCAACTCATCATTCTATACCTCACCACTTTTATTTTATTTATATACTTTATTTTTATGATCAGTAAAATAATAATAATATTTATTATTATTTATAATTAAAAAAATATTTCACACTTAATTAAAAAAAATATTACATCAATTTATAGGAAAAAAATAATAATTTTTTTTTTAAATAAAGGCTAAAATGAAGAAGGATAATTGAGAAATGAGTGTTTTTTTTTTGCGTCCAAAACAAATGAAACTTATATCAATTTGTAGGGAAAAAATGATGAATTTTGGTAAAAAAAATAAAAAAATTAATTTACTAGGTGATAATTCAGCTCAAAGATTTAGAATAAAATTTTTTTTTCGAAAATCCAACGGACCAATTAAACGCTGACACGTGTTGGATAAAGAAAAAAAAAACTATCAGCTAGATGAAAGTTTTCATTCATTCAGCCATTTCATCCCATTCATTTCAACTCTTCCATTGCAACATTTCAACCTGAATAAAATGGGATGAAATGGGTTTCATCTCCCATTTCATCCCCCATCGTACAAAGCCTTAATACAAAATTATAATACCCTATACATAATTTAGTGCTTGTTTGGTATAATCAAATCGGAAAAGCATGACATCATGACTGATGAGGTTTATATTTACCCAAAAAGGACAAACTAAAGAAATAAATACTCACTCCGTCCCAGCGAAAGAGCCATTTATTTCCTTTTTGGGCGTCCCATTTAAAAAGCCACTTTCCCAAAAAGGAAACCTTAAATCACTATTCTCTCCACTCATTCTCTCTCCTACTTTACTTTTACACTCACAACATTATCTTTCTTACATCACCTCCCACTTATTCTCTCTCCTATTTAATTTTTCATACTCACAACATTTAAACTTTTTCTCTTTCCTACATCACATTTCTTATTTTGCATGTCGGATAAATTTACCGACTCTTTCGCTAGGACGGAGGGAGTATTAGCTAAAGAACACACGCATGTCACAAAATTAATGACATATGCATAGTGGAATAAAATAACTAAACCAAACCAAACCTACCAAAAAGGAGGTGCTATTTTTCAAAAAAAAAATACCAATAAAATAAAATAAAATATTTTCAATAAATTAAGTATGTGGATATAATTAATTTCAATTCTTTAATTAAGAATGAGGCTTATCCAACTACCTTAAAAAAATACCGGAGAGGCTTATCCTAATTCCTAGAGATTAATACGACACTGGATCCACAACATTCAACTGAATAACAGTTAAAATGTCATTGATTCGAGACCAAGTAAGTATAGAATGATCTTCCGGATCAACATGGCTTATTGTGAAGATAATCCTGATGTTTCTGCGCAAGTGGGCGACCGTCCAGGCCTTGTGGGCGACCGTCCAGAACCTGTTTCACGTATCGTTACTTCCTGTTCAAGTTGGCGACCACCCAATTCAAGTGGGCGACCGCCAAGTGCAAACCCAAACGAAGTTGAAGCGTCTGTTCATGTGGGCGACCGCCCAAGTCCAGATTCTGACGGATTTAGTTTCCTAATTACGTTGTATCTCTTTGATTTTATTCCTTTATTTTGTTTCCCTTTTCCAATTAATCTTCCTTGAGCCAGAATTTCCGTGTAACATATATAATTTTGATTCATCAATAATATTTTCAAGTTTTTGGAAAAATCATAATTTGTTTTCCTACACTTATTTCCCATTATCGAATATTTGAACCGATAGATAGTTGATAAACAGTTCGATATCACAAAAACAGATCACTAAATTACGTAGGAGTCCTAATATAACGTTGCATTAGGTCAGCTTAAAAGTTTTTGGCTCACAAGATGTGTAGTCATGTCATGTCTATCTCTCCCAAGAAATTGTAATTGTGTATGAATTTATTTATTATAATTTCTAACAAAATACATATAATTACAAAAATGTATATCCAATTAAACTCATATTACTTGAATAAATGACTTATACATCATGATCTAATTTGATCTCATCGTCTTTTATTTCTAATTTGGCTCATAGTTTCTAGAAAATCAACAATTATAGCATAGTTTCTAGAAATCAATAATTATAGCATAATTTGAAGAGCGTACAATTAATATCTAAAGTTTTTGGGTAAGTCTCATTATTAACAATAATTTTTTTTAATGTAATTTATACAATCAAATTAAATAATTTCTAAATCCGCTGCCCATTTCTAAATCCGCCACTGCCCACCCCAAAATTCTTTCTCCAGTTGCTAATTGTTTCCTTCGAAGAGAAAGAGAGGCATGTTATGTTATGTTAAAGGGAGGTCAATTAGTGCCAATAACTAAAGTCACAATCAAGCACTTTAGACCATCCCCATCAGTGACCCTGACCCAACCCAACCTCAAATAAAATATTAATTTCTCTCACCCAACCCAATCCAACCCAACCTTATATAATTTATACTCCCATCAGTGACCTCGACCCAACCCAACCCAACCCAATCTTTTAAAAATAAAATTAATATATAAAATATATTAATTTTAAAAATATATTTATATAAATACAAAATCAAAATAATTAAATCAAAAAAAAAAAAAAAAAAATTGCACAACCGGGGTCAACCGCCGGGTTGCTGATCATTCTTGAGTCACTCCATTTCGTGACTTTCCTTTGCTTTTTCTTTTTTTTTTTTTTTTTTATTTGGGGGTGACTCTCACTTGGATCACTTGGAGAGTCACCATAGTGGATGGTCTTAGTGGACATCGCTATTAGACATGCATTATGATGCATGCATATACGTAAGTTTTTCTTATATAAAACAAAAAACAAGCTTGTGAGTATGACAATGATTATTTAATTACTTACTATTTTCTCTCACTTTATTTCTTCGATTTACATTTTATACTAACTATTTCATATTCTTTCCTATTCAATTATCTACGCACACAACATCAACTTTTTCACTCTTTTCCCGCTCCTTGACAATTATTTTGCAATTTTAGATGGAATGAAGAGAGTATATACTTTTTTTAATACTCGTGCAAAACTAGTTTTGTTCCTGATGAGCCTGGATCTACTGGACCGGGCCCGCGCTCGGTCTGGTCCAAAGAATCAGTGACGTGGCAGTTTCTAGACCGCTGGGGGGGGGACCGCGGACAGATAGACCCTTGAGGTCAAGACCGCATCCCTCCCCGCATTAATCCTATCAAAGACCGAAAGGATCCTGACCGCTATATTCGTGCCCGCACGACTCGCGACCGCTGGGTCCGCGCTCAGATTGAATGTCCGCGGGGACCTACGCCCGCCAGATGCGTGCCCGCATCAACCGTGCTCGCGTCATGTACCTGATCGCGGCCACAATGTTGACCGCGGCACACGCCGCTCCCTGCTAATGTCAAGCCTTACCGAGCAAGTTAGCTTACCGGGCTCGACAGCCACTTGGCGGCCTCCCCATCACGCATTCAATGCACCTCGCCGACGCCTACTATTCCATTTAATGCTCCAAGCCGGCCACACGGCCATGTCCCTTTTCACCCATGCCCCCGGACAGCCAATGTTCCTTCCCCGACAGACCAATTGGATGCGGACACGCGTAGCCGGTCAAATACCAAAGTGCCCCTGTGGCCGATCTCATTGCTTACCTCAACAAGCACCATTGCATTGCCTATAAATAGAAGGCGTTTACCCCTCGGGGCAAGGTAAGTTCCATATACACCGAGTAAGCCATATTACTCTAAACCCTAAACACACACACACTCCAAGGTATTCAAAGTCTTATTATCTTAGTATTCTTACTCACACCCGAGGGCCCGAGTCGAGTAACATCCAACTTCGACCTTAACTGCTTCTTTGTGTTGTGATCTAGGTACAAACAAACCACTTAAATATCCTAGCCGTATATCCTCGAACCGCTCCCGACCCCCGAACACTAAGGCCATCGTGGTTCCATTGCACGGGAAATGAAAACCAGCTTAATCTTTTCTTTATTTACTTCCCGCGTATTTTGTTTTCAAGGCACCTCTCGTGTCCTAAACAAAACGAGTGCCGAAAGGCTCTTCTTTTTCCATCATCTTTTCACAAAATATGTCTAAGATACTGAAAACGCCGGTCATTTGACCTCGAGGACGAGAACCAAGCCTCACCCTCCGCTATCAATAGGGGAAAACAAACTAACTCGTCTTCAATGCATGGGGGCCCGTTCCACCGCTCACACCCTTTCCCTGGCCGAAAGCCACGCACAAGCTCACGTACCAAATACGTGCCGAAAAGGCACAAGCCCTCCTAAACAAAAGTCCCAAAACTCCACAAGCTCCCCCTAAATACCACCATGAACACTCCTCTCTCCCTGAGCAAATCCTAAGGAGACAAGAAATTGGACTCCAAATCCAAGCCGGTCGCCGAGGCCACGGTGATTGCCGACCAATAGTTGGAAATGTTCGAAATAGAGGCCAACGGAGGGCTACGCTTCCACAAGGGTCCCAAAGGTTCTCCCAACGAGCTCCCGCTAAATCACTTGCTAGTCAAGCCGCGGGGCAAACCGGGCCAACCAACCTCGAGCGCGGACAGATGGCCAAGCGCAGCGGTGGTGCACGTGGATGATAGCGAGGAGATTGGCGAAGAGGCGCAGCCTAATCAACGTGTGAGGCCCCAAGCACTACCCCCGGCTCCGGCCAAGGGGAAGGCCGTGGCTCCACGTAGTAAAAAATGTAAGATTGATAGCCGTAACCCCGAGTTCGTTGATTTCATGCGTAAAATGTGGGAAACCCATCGAAGGCAAACCCAAAAATGTGGTCGCACAATGGATGCCTTCGCCGACAAGATCGCGCGGCACCTATCCGTAAGGAAGCCCCCGTATGGATACATATGATGGTTCCAAGAACGCGAGGAGCCACATGGGTCGATTTGAGGGACAAATGACATTATTCTCCGCGACGAATCCGTAATGTGCAAAGCTCTAGCCGCCACTTTCACGGCAAGACCCTATCCCGGATGCCGGCTCTCAAACCCCGCTCCATCGACTCTTTCGCCACTTCAGAACATTTTTCTTAATGCCTTTGCTGGAGCCGGGTGCCCGCTAGACCAAAGACAGATCTTGTCCGTGTCAAGCGTGCCCCCACCGAATCCACAAAAGATTACATTGCTCGCCCGTAAAGGTGAGCGAGGAGATAGTGGATCTCGGAAGGGGGATATTAGACTTTGCTTTGAGGAGGCCTCACCTCCTCCTTCCCGAAATTGAATTTCGCCTCCACTCGCCAAAAATAAAGGAGGAGATGTATGAAAGGGCTTCGCCATCGCTTCTCGTCGAGGAGAGCAAGATGCCCGTTCCCGAGCTTCACCCAAAGAAAGAATAAGCCAAGTTCAGAGACCACCTGCAGGCCGCCCAAGTTAACAACCGTGGCAAGAACAGAGGCCGTGGCCTGACAAACTCCGAAAAAGTTGCGGAAACAGCCTACACCGAGCTCACCGAGCCGCGAGCAAAGGATCATGAGGGCATCGTATTTTCCTCCTCCTCTCCCCATGCTCGAAAACCAAGTGAGAGGAGTAGGACAAAGTTCGCGAGTATCATAATGATCACGGCACGAATGTAGGACTGCTTCCACTAAAGAGAGTAATTCAAAGAAAGAATCAATGATGGGGAACTAACCAGATGGATCAAGGGAAACAACCAGCCCCCAATAATAACCGCAATGGGCACGAAACCCTCGTGGTCCCGAGAGGGTGGAAAGAGACAATTTTGAGGATGACGACGGAGACTACAATATAAACTTCATTCGAGAAGAACCTCCTCCAACAAACAGCCTCTCCCTCCAAATCCGAACATTAGAAAAGGTTTTCTCCGTCCCCGCAATGGCTCCTAAGAAGAGCAGAAATTGGGTTCAAAAGGAGTGAACTTGCCTCCACCCTTTTTCATTCCACTCACCTCTCACCCTCGTAATGAGAATCAACCGGCAAACATAGGCCGAGTGTTGATAGATACGGAGCCGCCCGCGATATACTCTACTACCACACGTTGGTAGGAATGAGAATGACCGAAGCACATCTTTTTCCGTACGCGGCATGCTTCGAGGGCTTCACAAATCACGCCGTAAGGGTAAAGGGGACGATTGTGTTTGACGTAACTATTGGGAAAACCCATGCAGTAAGACGGCCAAGATAACTTTCATGGTGGTCGATCTTCCTTCCCAAGATAATGCCATTCTCACAGAATCGCTCCAGCCGAATTGGGAATAGTTGCGTCCGTCCCCACCAAAGGGTGAAATTTAACACCCCGGCGGGGTTGCTACCATCAAGAACCAGCCCGGGAGATTCCTCCGAGCACTTGAGGAAAAAAGGAAAGAACAGAAGGCCAGCATCCCGCCCGCCAATACAGTGGCGAGGACAAATTGATAGAGGGAAAAGGCGAGGACAAATCAAAAAGGGAAAAACCCTTGCTCTCCCGCCGGCACCCATACCAATTGGCATGCTTTCTTTCCATTCCACGAAGGTGGAGCTCAAGACGAGCGTAAAATCAAAACAACTGGCCCCTATTGAGGGAGGTTATATTGATCGGGAATAGAGGGGATGATTGACCACAATATCATATACTCTATGGCAACTCGACCGGAGCTCAGTCAACCCCAACCATAATCATTGACTCCTTGCACAACCGTGAAATCGCCGACCTCCAACCTAACGACGAGCTCGAGGAGGTGGTAATCAATCCCCACTTCCCCGAGCAAACAGCTTAAGGTCGGCTCGGAAATTCACAACAGGAGGAGAGAAGAATCCCGATCGAATTCTTAAGGGCAAATTGTGATGTGTTCGCTGAGGGTGGAAGATATGTCGGGAATCGCCGAGGACGTGATCCTCCACAAAATAAACGATGACCCATCCTTCAAAAACATTCATCAAAAATCAAGGTACTTCTCTCCTGAGAAAGAAATTGCGATCAAGGAAGAGGTGGAAAAATTGTTAAAAGCAGGATAATCAAGGAGATTTCCTACCCCAAATGGCCGCCAATGTGGTAATGGTCAAAAAATCCAACGGCAAATGGAGGATGTGTGTTGATTTCACCGATCTCAACAAGGCATGTCCCAAGGATTGTTTCCCTCTTCCTCGCATTGACAGATTGGTGGATTCTATAGCCGGCCACAGAGTATTGAGCTTCATTGATGCATACTCCGGCTACCATCAGATCCAAATGGCTCCTGAAGATGTCCGCCCGTAGCTTTCATCGCCGCGGCAAGACTTACTGCTACAAAATGATGCCCTTCGGGTTGAAAAACGCAGGAGCCACCTATCAAAGAATGGTCAATCTGGTCTTCGAAAACCAACTAGGCAGAAATCTTGAGGCCTACATTGACGATATGGTTATAAAAACTAAGGAAAACTCCCACGAGCTCGACGTGGAGGAAACCTTCAAAAACTTGCGCCGCAATAACATGAAGCTAAACCCCCTTAAGTGCGCCTTTGGGGTCAAGGCGGGCAAGTTCCTCGGATTCATGGTCAATCAAAGAGGGATAGAGGCTAACCCAGAGAAAATCCAAGCCCTGTTGGACATGAAACCTCCTTCTTGCGTGAAGGATGTCCAAAAACTCAATGGTCGCATCACCGCACTTGGCCGCTTCATCTCGCGGTCAGCAGAGAGATGCCTCCCTTTCTTCAAAACTCTAAAAGGGGGGAAGAGAGCTGATGAATTTACATGGAGCACTGAGTGCCATCAAGCTTTTGAAGAAGTCAAAACATACCTCGGGCAGCCACCTCTACTCAGCAGCCCCCTGTGGAAGAACTTTTTTCGTTTTTAGCAAGCATCGATCCGCAAGAGGCCGCCGTTCTTGTAAGGGAGGAGAATAACTCCCAAAACCAGCTTTATTATGTATCTAAGGCACCGTCCGCCGTAGAAGGGCGTTATCTTAATATAGAGAAGTTAGCTTACGCCTTGCTTGTATATGCTCGAAAATTAAGAGCCTACTTTTCGCACACCCTATAACCGTATTAACCGAGGCTCCGCTTAGAAAGGTTTTACACAAACCGCAGTCCCTGGGAGAATGCTAGCTTGGTCTATAGAACTCACCGAGTTCCGCATCACCTACTCCCCGAGAAAGACAATCAAAGCGCAGCCTTAGTAGATTTTGTGGTAGAATCATCATTCAAAATGGCGGACAATGACTGGGAAAAAGAAAGCTGCGTAGTCCGAAGAAGTCCCAAGTAGCCCGAGCACAAAAATCTCGCGGCCAAGGGAGCGTCCTGGAGGAGGTATGGATTCTATACGTGGACGGCTCACGAGCAAGTTGATTAGTGGCGCGGGCATACTTCGATTGCACCCGCGGGGAGAAATTTAAGAGAGCCTCGAGGTTCAAGTTCGAAGCATCAAACAATCAGCCGAGTATGAGGCGATTATAAAGGTGCATGGAATTGGCAAGAGACTTGGGAGTTCGTAGTATAGAGATCAATAGTGACTCTCATTTCATAGTTAATCAAATAAAGGGGGAATATGATACTATCAACCCAAGCACTAACTCGCATCGTGGCCTTGCAAAACCCTTATCAAAAATTTCACCTACTATGAGCCGAACCAAGTCATGAGAGAGGACAACGTGGAAGCCGACCTCCTCTCCGTAATAACCGATCAAGAAATTGATGAGTTAGAGGCATTGCCGATTGAATTCACAGAGAGGCCTCGCTATAGATCGGATTCAGATAAACAATATTGAGGATCAAGTAAGTGGACTCGGGTAGATGAAATGAAGGATTACATCGAGAAGCAAACCCTCCCCGAGGACCCAGTAAAAGCTAGAGCCATCAGAACGGTCTCCGCGAAATACCTCGTCCTCGATGGGGTACTTTTGCGGCGATGATTCACCAAGCCTTTGCTAAGGTGTGTTAAAACTCACATGGTCACCAACTTACTCTATGAGGTCCATGAAGAAGTGTGTGGCGGACATCCAGGTGCTCGCACCCTCTCGTACAAGATCAAATTCCAAGGATTCTTTTGGCCCACAATGAGAAGGGATGCACAGAGTATGTAAGAAAGTGTGACAAGTGCCGTAGATTTGCAGACATCCCTGCACTACCATCAACAGAGCAAACTTTGGTCGTACCATCGCGGCCGTTGATACGCTGGGATTGATCTCATTGGACCATTCCCAACTGCTAGGGGAAACATCAAGTATGCCGTGGTGGCCGTGGATTATTTTACCAAATGGACAGAGCCAAGGGTTTAGCCACTATCTCCGAGGAGAATACAATCAATTTTGTCCACGATCACATCTATTGTCGATTTGGGGTTCCCGAGCAATTATTTCGCATAATGGCACCCAATTCTCTTCAAAATTCACCGCCGAATGTGTGAGAATGAAGGTGCAACACCGTAAGTCCGCAGCTTGCCTATCCTCGTGGAAATGGCCAAGCCGAGTCCGCGAACAAGCTAGTTCTCGACCGCCCTAAAGAAAAATTTGGAGGGGCGAGGAGGACGATGGTCGGGACGAGCCTGCACCGCATTATGGGTTGTCCGCACAACTACAAGGAATTCTACGGAGAAACTCCTTTCTCGCTCACGTATGGGTCGAGGCAATGGCTCCAGCTGAGGTTGCCCTACCCTCGTACAGAGTCACATACTTCGACGAGTCTCAAAACGAGGCAAATGTAGGTGTGACCGGACGATCTCGAAGGAAAGAGAATGCGGGCATATGAAAAATGGTGAACTACAAGCGTAAAGCGAAGAAGCACCATGACAAAAGAGTAAATAGGAGGAGTTTTTCGCTTGGAAACCGGGTACTCGTAAGCGTAGAGGTCCAAGGGACCCAACCCGGTTTCAACAAGCCGTCCCCGAAATGAGAAGGTCCATATACGAGGTCACCAAAGTAGTCAAAGAGGGTACCTACATATTGCGACCAAAGGAAGGAGAAGAGCTTAAGCACGCTTGGAATAGCGATCACCTCAGAAAGTACTTCTTTTGATATCTTTGTAAATTTTTGGAAGGAGTATAGACTGTGTATATAAAGGAAGTTATCATCATGTTTCATCATATTTTGATGCAAAAAACCTATTCCCACCAAATTTCAAAAGCTAAAGTGGATGCCCGCAAAGCGGATGCCGCAGAGGTTAAAGAGCAAACATATGAGCTCCTACCTACTGATGCGCAACGATCTATTCGGTCCGCAAGCCTATATGAGTACAAAGATCCATTACGATTCGTACTCCGATCGCGGGGAGGATACCCTGTCCTGCCCGCGTGACACCACCAAGAATAAGTGGATATAGATGCCAGCCGAGGACAAAGGCCAAGGCCCTTGTCCCCGCTCGCGCGCGAAGGTCCTCGTTAGGGCCGTTACTCGTATGCCTCGTATGTGACAAAGGCCTACATATAAGCCCGTTACCTGCATCGCTGTGAGACCTCACACAAAACTCCAAGGGGTTTTGAGTAAAGGGTCAAAAAGCGTGAACCACCATTAGTGGATACAGATGCCGCAGGTTAAAGGGCCTCTATGCTAAATATGCTCCTACCTACCGTTGCGCGGACTATAGCTTCACGGCCACACTTCGCATGCCCTAGGAAGGTAGCTTGCCTTGGGCCGCTTTTGACTTACACCACGGCTCACAAGGTCAGAATACGTGTAAACGGATGACAGTGATCAAAAGAGTTTTTACAAAGCCAAACAGACAAAGGAGGTTAAGGCCCCAAAGTTTGCCACAAGGCCAAACAAAAGCGATCACAAGATGAATAAGGCTGACTCTCACGAAAAATCCAAGTGATTTTGAATAAAGAGTTAGGAAAACTCAAAAAATGCGGGCAAAGGGCCTACTAAGCTTTTTTCCGCAGAAGGAGAGTATAAAGTTTAATTACAAGTCAAAAAAGCTAGAGAAAGAGCAAGAATGCAAGTATTAAGGTACTTCTAAATTGCGAGCACTCAAAACAAATTCTACAAGACAAGTAATTAAAGAGAATAGTTACAGAAAAATGCTTCTATTACCAAGGAAAAATAATTACAAAATTCCTACACTATTACAAAGAGGTCCTAGTCTATTACAAAAAGAAAAAACAAAAAACCTATACTATTGGAGCCTGATCCTTGGAGGCATCCTTGGCCGCATCTAAATTCTCTATGGCCGCACCGTCTGTGCCCGCTTCTGAAGCCGGAGTGGGAGAAGGAAGACGGGTCATCACAACCTCTGTTATAGGGTCAGAGGAGGGCTCAGCAGAGATCGGGTGTGGCCGCCCGCGAGGAAAGAGATCTCCTATGGCAGCCCATCTCGGAAGAACGCGTGCAAGGGCATCCCCGAAAGAGATAGGGTTCTCCCCAAACCTCGCCTCATCCAGATTCCGCAATGAGCCTAAGGGCGCTACTTCGCCACAGAGGCAAGGAGGCCGCAATGACAGCTCCAAGCCTTTGACCTCATCCTCGGACAGAGGAACTAATGCATGCCCGGGCAAGCATTCTTCATCGGTAGCAACAACCGAGCCAATAACGGCCAGCTCAGACAGAGAACCCGCCCGCGCCGCAAAATTCTGACCGTGTCCGGACCCCAAATTTCATACCGAGCCAAGTTCTCCGCGAGGAGCGCTTGAACTCCTCGAGTTCTTATACTCCTCCACCGCTTCCTTGCGGACATCGTCAAGGGCGCATTTCCTCCGCCTCCATCCTTTTGTAAGGAAGCAATGATCGGACACTCGTCCACCTTTTTCTCCAAGGCCTGCAGATCAACCTTCGCGGCCTCCACTCGCCGCGAGCTCCTTATTTCCGGGCTCCCACTCAGCCTTGTGCCCGCGGAGCTCATCCCGCCGACCCCTTACCCTCTCAAGGTCCTTCTCCACCACGGCCAATCGGCCGAGAAGTCCTTCGCATCGACTCCTTCGTTTGGAAGGCCTTGTCCTTTTCCTCCATAAGGGAGTTCAAGGTCCCAATCCTCGCTGAGCCTCCTCCACCACGAAGTTTGGCCGCCAAAATGGAGGTCTTGTTATCCACTTCACCGGTCGTGGTATCGCAGCCTTTCCCGCAGCTCGCAAAGACCTTATTGCTCACCCGCGAGGAAAGAGAACAAAAGTTAGACATACCGAGAGAGTAGAACCAAGTATGGAACCAAAGAAATCGTGACCGTTATCTACCTCGCCGTAGCAAGGCCTATGTCCCCCACCATGGCAGAGGCATTCTCCTCGACAACTATGTTCTTATAGAAGCCTGGGGAATATAGACGGCTCACTGCACCCGATCCCCACCGAGGCGTCGGCGGAATTTCGGGCATAGATGTCCACCCCTGGGCCACAATGGCACCTCGTGACAACTTTTTTTCTAACCGGCCGTTTCCTCGCGGTGGTCGAGGGGCCACCCTGGATAAGCCGCAGAACAAATTGATCCCCCAATGGGGGAAGAGGAGGCCGCAGCAGAGCAAGCCACGGTACGGGAGGAGCATCCCCGATTTTCTCGGAGCTTTCTCGCCCTTGCCCCAAGTCTCCTTCTCTATCACTCCTCTTCCGAGAATCCACTTGGTGGCCGGAAGGAATGGTGCGGCCAGAGAAGTAGCTCTGAGAGCATTGGCGGGAGGACCCTCGGGAGGTGGAGGAAGGTTCCCGTAGTAGGGATGGTTTTGAGCCGGTCGAGGCTCCCGCTTTTCCCGCCGACAACCGGAAATGCCTTATCTTTAGTTGAGACTCCCCCAACTCACCTCGCTCCTCGCAGCAAAGATCCCTATTGGCCTTCATGTTTTTGGCCTTCGCTGAGCAAATAGCCATGGGAGCCATCAAAAATTATATTCTTCGGGATCTACTCTGAGTGGAAAGAGAAATGGTTAGAATGCAGCTCAAAAATTCAAAAGCAAAAATAAATGGGCAAATGCTTATATGAAAAATCGTAGACCGATAAGTTCGGGAGGATCGCATTCTCGCGCCCAAAGATGCAAGTTCTACAATCCGCCTCGAATTGGTAGTGCTCGTGCACCCTCCAATCGTGGTCACTGGGCGCAGGCTCTATTTCTACTGGGAGCATATGGGCGCCCTCTCGCGAGGAGCCACCCCGAGTAGATCAAGAGTGGCTCATCCTCAACTATGGCGCTCACATCATACACAGCTCCTCCCCGCCGCCTAGATGATTGGCCGATACTTCTCTAGGGCACAGCGCATGGGATCGCAGAGGAGGGATCTCGGATAGCTGCTAGCGCCCACCTTCATCTGGGACCGGATTCGAGGGTTTGGAGAAGGGCCACCGAACCTAGACTCAATGACCAAGATGTCCCTCTCGGTTCCATTGGTCAAATTTATTTGAGGGAGGAGAGAAGGTCCGGGTAGAATAATTCCTAGCCTTCAAACCCAAAATGTTACTACTGATCTGGTTCTCGTAGTAAGCATAAAGCCCGGCCTGTGGTAGGTTCATAACCATGGAATCTCGCAGACCGCGATGAAGGAGACTATAGCCCTAATGGCATTAGGAGTCATGCATGGGGAGGCAAATGTTGAACTCCAAGAAAAATAGAAGAAGGGGTCCAGGGCAATCTCAGCCATTCTCAAATTGGGCACCGTAAAAACCAAGGCCCTATTGTCCTCGCGACATCTCAGCTATCGCTTTCGGTCGCAGCTTGTCCTTATCTTTTAAATGAACGTGCCCAAGGGTGCGGACACTAAGGCATTACTTGGCCAACATTATATACTTCATAGATATCCTCCTCCCACCAATAGTAGCCACTTCCTTGGCTTTCTTATTTCCGCGGCTACCACTGCAGACCAGTGGTTCACTGCACTCCGGGCCTCTTCCCTTTATTTCGAGCTGAGGCCACCACCTCCGCCTCCTCCTCGCAGTCGTGGTCGAAAAGGCATCCACAATATTCGTGGTCTCGCCGGCCTTCTTAGAGGTCCCCGCAGCCCTCCTAAGTTCGACCTCGCGGTCATCCTCCTCGGCCTCCGTGCTCGTCGAGCCAAAGAGACCAGTGGCATCACCGCGGCGCAGGTAACTTCATCCTCATCCTCCCCGCCTCCGCCAGTCTCAAAGTTCGCAGGCTCCAGCCTCCTCACTACTACTCGCCCAATGGGGTTAGCACTGGGGCCGCGGCACCACATCGGGAAATACCGTCCTCGGGCGTAACATCCAAGCGGTCATTCAGTCCGTGTCCGGTGCCCGCGGAGCATTGGTTTGATGGGGGTCCATTAGCTCACACTTCTCCCAGTCCGCTATTTGTTCGGGGACACGAATCGCTCTCCTCACTAGTTCAACGGCGTTCGTAGCCCGATCTCTCTCGCGGGAAACCCGCACAAAACCCCCATTACAAAGTTTCTTAGCCTACGGTGATCCCCCAACACCAGACATCCAGGTTATATATATATATATCCTCTTGCCCTCCCACAACCGGTTGGACGAAAGGCCCCCAATCATCTTTCTCACGAAATACGTAAAGCTTGGCAAGGATAGCCTAAGCCACCCCAAGCCTACCTTCCTAAAAATCCCCCGGTCTTTTTACAGACAACAAAGATATCGGGGGTGGCTCCATCTCCTAGTTCTATGGGACTACGGGGTCCAAATTCACGGGTGGTCATCTTTCAAACCCGTAAAAGAAAATAAAAATAGAAGGAGATGAAGAAGAAAAACACCCGAAATACTTACGAAGGAAAACTTGAAGGTTGGATTCGGAGAAACACTAGCACGGATTTCGCAAAGAAGAAAATCTCTCTCTAAGCTCTTCAAGGTTTGGAAACGGTAAAAAGGGTTTGAGGTTTAAGGGTTTGGTATTTATAAGGCCTACCTATACGGGTTAACCCGTTAACCCGTATTAATTAGCCCACAAATCCAACCTCGACCCCGAACCGTCTCCAACGTTTGAAAATTCGAAAATTAAATAAATTTTGCATTTATTGCCCCCTCGATTGAGCGACACGTACCCCGCACGTACCACTACCCGTCTTTTCATCTCGTCTGTGGGGCCCACCTGCAACCGGGAGGCACACCATGCAAGGACCACGTGTCACTCACCGGTGCCTCCCGAACGTTCCCATAGGCCCACGGGGCCAATCAACAAACAACAAAAAGCGCTAACACCGGTGCTCGCCAAAACGGCGATCCAATCCTACCGGAAGCTTCTAGTACACTCCTCGCTCGCACCATAAATAATCACACTCGGAGCTAGGGGCCATTGATGAGCCCAAATCTACCGGACCAGGGCTCAAGGCTGCCCCAGTCCAAGGAACCAGCCGACGTGGCAGCCTTGCACCGCTGGGGGAGACCGCGACAGATAGGCCTCGAGGTCAAGACCGCATCCCTCCCCGCATTAATCCTATCAAAGACCGGAAGGATCCCGACCGCTATATTCGTGCCCGCACGACTCCGCGACCGTTGGGGTCCGCGCCCGCAGATTGAATGTCCGCGGGGACCCGTACCCGCCGTATGCGTGCCCGCATCAACCGTGCTCGCGTCATATACCTTTGATCACGGCCACAATGTTGACCGCGGCACATGCCTCGCCTCCCTGCTAATGTCGAAGCCTTACCGAGCAAGTTAGCTTACCGGCTCGACAGCCACTTGCCGGCTCCCCATCACGCATTCAATGTAGCTCGCCGTGCGCCTACTATTCCATTTAATGCTCCAAGCCGCCACACGGCCATGTCCCTTTCAGCCATGTCCCCGGGACAGTCGATGTTCCACTCCCCTGACAGACCAACCGATTGGATGCGGACACGTGTAGAAGTCAAATACCAAAGTGCCCCAGGCCGATCTCTGACGTGCTTACCTCAACAAGCACCGTTGCATTGCCTATAAATAGAAGGCCTTTACCCTCGGGGCAAGGTAAGTTCCATATACAATTGAGTAAGCCATATTACTTCTAAACCCCTAAACACACACACACCTAAAGGTATTCAAAGCCTTATTATCTCAAAGATTCTTACTCTCACACCCGAGGGCCCGAGTTGGAGTAACATCCAACTTTGACCTTAACGGTGCTTCTTTGTGTTGTGATCTAGGTACAAACAAACCACTTAAATATCCTGCCTGAGATATCGCCGAACCGCTCACTGACCTTACCCGAATGCTTGGCGTCATCAGGTCCTTTTGGTGGGACAAAGGGAGGATGGTCTAGCTCTTAATTAATATATACTCCCTCCTTTTCGACTGAACTTGCAAAAACTATCCCATTAAATGTTTTACTTGTTATATTCAAAACAATTATTCACTAATTATTTTCTACACCAATTTATCTCTAATATCTAACTATCTAAACTCACAACACATCAACATTTCTACCTTTTTATTAATTTTCGTGTTTTAATAATTATTTTGCAAGCTCATCTGAAACATAGGAATATATATATATATATATATATATATATATATATATATATAGAGAGAGAGAGAGAGAGAGAGAGAGAGAGAGAGAGAGAGAGAGAGAGAGAGAGAGAGAGAGAGAGAGAGAGAGAGAGAGAGCATGTATGGAATTGTATCATAATAAATACTCTCTCCGTCCCCCTTTAAAGTTCCTACTTTTTCTTTTGATCCGTTTCACTTCAAGGTTCCCTTTCATAAATGGAATGTTTATATTTTTACCCTTATGATTTAATATATTTACAAAAAAATCATTCATTATACCCTTATAATTTATAAAGTTAACATATTTACAAAGTAACCAATCATTAACTTACTATTACTTCCACTCATTCTCTCTCCTATTAAATAATTTTAACTTTTACATTCTCTTTCCTCTAACCATCTACCTATTTTTAAAAAAATCAATCATTAACTATTATTCCCTACCCCACATTTAAATTGTACATTATCTCTCCTCTATTCTAAACAACACAACTTTTATTTCTTAAAAAGCGTGTAACTCACGCCAAGAAATCTTGGTGTGGGAAGGAGGGAGTATTATTATTATTGAATTGTCAAATTTTATCAAGCTATTCAATTTTATTCCTCTTTATTTATTTTCTATCTTGTGTGCGTTACAATCAAAAATAAAATAAAAATGGCCAGCTGCCTTTTGTTGCTGCTTGAAAAAGTAAAGCTACTTTGAGGTGGATTTGCCTTTTGTCATTTTGTCTCTTGTAATCATGCATTAGTGGTTATTCTTTGAAAAAAATAAAAATTCTTCTAATTTAGAGCCACAACTTTTTAAAACATGTATGTTTGCCATCAAGAAAATGAGAAATCCGTGAACAAGTTGGACTCCGTCCGTCCCTAAAAGTTTATCCCTTTTAACTTTTTTATTGAATTTTAACCACAAATTTATGAGAGATTAATCATGTTCATGAAATTCTAAAAGTTGTTGTTGATAATATTATTAATGGTGAATCAATAGAAAATTTTAGAATTTCATAAACATAATTAAATTATCATATATTTGTGATCAAAGTTCAACTAAAAAATCAAATGAGACAAACTTTTAGTGACGAAGGGAGTATATGCATATTAATATATCATAATTAGTGGCGGATCTATGGTATAGGATGGGGATTCAAGTTCACTAACAGAGCTTTCATAATTAAAACGACTTTTTATATTTATCCATTAAATAATATAAATGTACCCGAGAACAAATAATTTATCTTGTCTAGATGGTTACGACAGTGAATTTTGGCCCTATACGTGTTAAGTTCAAAAATTTACCGTAAATTTGTGCACCTGAGAAGAAAAAACATTAGACCAGCCGATCATAATGTATAATATTAGTTCAACAACTCGCAATTATTAGATCAGACATTAAAATGATGTCATTCAAATATATAAATAATTAAATCAATAATAATACAAGTACACATAGTTACAAAAAAAAAAAAAAAGACCCATTATCAATTATCTAACTAGTTTGACCCTCTTGTTCTTAGGGATGTTTCTAGAGATACTTGGAGGAGACTTAAAGCAACAAGTAGTTCAAACGATTTTCCTAACATAGTAAATCCATATAATTGGAGCTCAAATAATTAAATTCTTTATCATTTAAAAATAGAACTTTGGTGGTCCGAATATATGAGAAACCACGCATCTCTTTTCTACTTTTGTACTCAACCAAAAATAAATATGTTTTCTGTCTCTCGTAATAAATGTCATATATCAAAATCAATTTTGATGTATAGCAAAATGGAAATGTGAACAAACATAATGAGACGAGGAGACGGAGGGAGTGTTGGGATTGGAGCCAAAAACCAAGGAGAGGATCAAAATGATGGAGGAGCAGAAAATTCGGAGCAGGACTGACGAGGTGGGCGACCGCCCATAGAGGAGGTGGGCGACCGCCCAAGGGAGCAGAATGTGGCGGACGATTTTCCTGCTGTGGCGTGCAAGGAGTTTTTTGGAAAGGAATCAAGTTTGGTAACAATTAGTATTCCTAATTTATGTGATACTCCTTCCATGTCAAGGACTCCGGGTGAATCAGGTTTTGATTAGGAATAGGTTTTGTATCCCTATAAATACATTGTGACTACCACCATAATATTTGTAGAAAAAGGGGAGAAAGTTAGGATATCAAGGAGAGCTACAAAATAGTATAAAGGAGAGGGGGCCTGGGGAGAGCCATGGGGGCGATCCTACAACCCGCCTACGACCGTGTTATTTTGTCTCTGTTCTTGGGAGGTGAGATAATGTATATGAGAGATTGCTCATGGAGAGTTACTATGCTAGATGCAGTGGAGTGCATATGTAAAGTTGTAATCCTTCATATATTATTATAGTGATGTCCTGGCTTGGTGCCTCCGGATGTAGTTCACGAGTTGGTGAATGAACCGGGTTAACAAATTATCGGTGTTATTGTTCTTGTTCTTTCATATTATCATGTGTTGATTTTATTTTCTCCAAGTTGATGACTGCTAGTATGGGCTAGTGGATGCGGTGATCCCCCCAATTTCACAACAGGGAGTATTTATGTAACCTATTATACAGAAGGGTGATGAATTCTCATACAAAAAGGCTATAACTTATATATAAAGAGCTAATTAATAAAATTATTAATAATTTTAAACTAAAATTATTTATAACTAACACCACATCTTGAAGGCCTAACCTTTATATGGTAGTGAAAAGGCATAATAATATAAATAGATAGTTGAAAGGCCATAATATTAACGGTCGTTTTATTCAAATAAGAGTGGATAATTAGTGTAAAATTAGCCGTTTGAAGCTCTAGAAGGGCAATTTTAAACCTTTCATCTCTTATTTTTTTTTTCTTTTTTGTTTTTCAAATATCTGAAAACAACATTAATAGTATTTAATCAACTTATTGGATAATTAGATAATAAGAATCTTCTTTTCTTAAGCACGATAACTAATTAATTTGATTATTTTTCTCAAGAAACAACATTACTAATAATTAAGCAACTAAATAAACTAACATGTGTCTTTGATAAGTTATCATACGACTCGACTGATCTTCCTATATTATCACTCGAGTAAAAGCTCTTTTTTCGTATGTTTCGTATGTATGATGGTCGTTTGAAGCTCCAGAAGGGTGTTTTAAATTAAATAAGAAATCATTTTATATCTTAAAAGTTGTACTTCCTCCGTCCCTAAAAGATTGTCATGTTGTACATTTTGCAATTATTAAGGAAGAGTTTCACTTTTTTGTACCTTAGTAGATTTGCACTAACATTCATGCCTAAGTTTAGAAATGGGACATACTTTTTGGGACAAATCAAAATGGTAAATGGGACAATCTTTCAGGGACGGAGGGAGTATGTTCTAAACAACAAAACTAAATTTAATCAACTTATTAAAATGATCTTATTAGATAATAGTAGATTATAAAACGCTTCTTTCTTAAGTATCATAGCCAATTAATTTGAATATTTATCGCAAAAGAGCAACATTACTAATAATTAATCAACTAATTAAACTAATGTTTGTCTTAGATAAGCGATCATTAGACTAAATTTAGTGTATGCCCTTGGAAAACACGTTAGAAAAATCGTTAAATAAATGGTTTAAGGTTAGTTTTCGAAACATGCATGAGTAATATTTGGCGGTTAGACCGGTGGCAAAGTCAACTTACGGTTATGGATCATTTGATTCTCTTGATTTTGATTTTGTAGTTATGTCAATTTTATCCTTTTTAAATTTAGAAAAATAATAATTTTGTCATTAAATACAATCGTAAAATTTAAGGAGAAGCGTTTCTCCTTACTGTATGGAGAAACGAGTTTTTTAATATCCAGAAACCTTCAAAATGAATATTCAGAAATCTTCAAAATGTTTCTGAATATTCATTTGATGGTTTCTGGATATACATTTGAAGGTTTCTGAATATCCAGAAACCTTCAATAAGCAATTTCTGGATATGCACCTAACACATTTCTGGATATACATTCACATACTTCTGAATATGCACCTAACACATTTCTGGATTGCCAGTTTAAAGTTTCTGGATATTCATTTTGAAGGTTTCTGGATACTCATTTTGAATGTTTCTGGATATTCATTTGATGGTTTCTAGATATACATTTGAACGTTTCTGGATACTCATTTTATAATTTCTGGACAATGTCAATTGTGTATTTCTGAATATTCAATTTGGTAGTTCTGAATATTAAAAAACACGTTTCTCCATAACTTATGGAGAAACGCGTTTCTCCGGAGATCTACTCAAATACAATACGCCCTCCGCTCGATTTAAATTTCTTACTTTTCTTTGTTGACTGTCCCAGAATAAGGTTTTAAGACTTACTTGTCATTCTCACAACAAAAATTCTCTACCCCACTTTCTTTCTCTTACTTTATTATTCATACTCACAACTTTTATTTTTTCTTAATATCCGTGTAAAGTCAAACTTGGAACATTAAATTAAACCGGGATTGAGATAGTATTTTTTGCAATTTTGACCCATTAAATTTAAATAAAATATCACTATATTATAATTTTGACCCCTTACCGTTAATTCCTTGCTTCGCAATTGGGTTAGACGGTCATAATATATTAAACTAGTAACAATACTTCATCTTAATAATAAATAAAGATGTCAATATTGTATCGAGAACTTACCACCACCAATAATATTAGGCAGTCTAATAGTCACACATTAAATTAAAAGAGTAATTATTGAATTTATAAGTAAAATTAAATTACATTTATTTAAGAGATAAGTAAGTAATTCTACAAAA
This sequence comes from Adenophora triphylla var. japonica, assembly GCA_022495995.1. Taxonomy (NCBI): domain Eukaryota; kingdom Viridiplantae; phylum Streptophyta; class Magnoliopsida; order Asterales; family Campanulaceae; genus Adenophora; species Adenophora triphylla. Next base: position 154,291 of record JAFEMH010002870.1, read on the forward strand.
TTTCAAGTAGTATCAAATCAAACACAAATTAAATAATATAGTAACAAACCTAACAAATGAAATTAGTTAAGCCACCTTCCGGCAGTTTAACCATTTTTTTTTTAATCTAATTTACATTTCCTAAGAGGAAATGACATGTCCTTGTTCCTCTATATACTTGTCTTCTCTACTATCTATTTTTTTTACAATTTTTAGTTGTGATTTTTAGTAACAAATTGAACCTCCATCGATCACATGACTTCAACACGGATTAGGGTTTCATCGTTAATATCGATTCATTTTATGCTTCTCACATGACTGAACATCCGTTAGGGTTTTCATCGCTAAACATTTGAGGGGCATTCACTTGATAGCTAGGATGATAGTATGAAGGTTGAGACATTTGATTGTACTCCACCATATGTCCGTGACTAGAAGATGCAGATGCCGAGATACCATAATCTTGATTGAAGTAACTCTGGTTATACATTGGTTGGCCGACATAACCTTCAGTCACGTAACCATGACTAGAAGATGCCGATGTCAAGATACCATAATCTTGATTGGAGTAACTCTGGTTATACATGGGCATCGTGTACGTGTACGGATCAAATCCATGATGATCATACTTCTTTACCTCAACCACACCTTTGGTCCCATCTCCGTCGTCTTTCTTCTTTTCACCACCGCCTTCCTTCTTATCCGCTCCACCTTCTTTTGCCTTCTTGTCATCTTTGTTTTCATCTTTCTTTGGAGGTACAATATCGACATCCCTTTTCAATTTCTCTTTCAAGTATGGCGTTAGTTCCTTCACGTACATTGTCCCTTTCACCGTGACCAAATCCTTCTTGGCATCAACATGAACCGACTCAACTCCTGTTCAAAAAAATTCATGCATAAAAAGATTATTCACTAATTTGTATATTCTTAACGGTCAATAATAATGGTTAAAAAGTAGAAATAAATAAAAAAATATGATAATAAACATTTAGATGATATAAAATTGAATTAGGTAAAACTCACCATCATATTTTGATATTATTCGCTTAATCTTATGTATGCACCCGTCACAGTGCAGCGGAATCTTCAACACCACCGTGCTAGCTTGCGCCTGAACCACCAATAAACAATAAACAAAATTAAATTAAATTATTTTATAATAACAATATTTGATCAACCACCTCAAACTACTACAAAGCAAAAGCATATTCCAATGAGTAAGTTTTGGGAGAAATCAGTTTCTCCATAAATTATAAAAAGTCCAATTTTTTTCAACTTGCAAATATTTGACGAATATAAGATCAGTTTAAAAAAACGAGAACTTTTATAAGCTTGGGAAGCTGGTTTTTACAAAATATTGTGTATTCCAATTGTACGACATGACCACCTACTGGTTGTACAGTTATACTTGTTCATGTTTTCTTTAAAACCAAACTTTTATTTTTCGAGAAAAAAAATGATTTTGATGATACCAACAACTTATTTTTCAATGAAAAATTGTCATATTAGAATTTACATTATCTCGATAAAATTATAAAATAATTGTTGACATATTTAAAAAAATATTGAATAACTTATTTTTCATAAATATTTTAATTAAAATTCAATGAAATTGACCATCAATATTAGAATTGAGTGTTTATTTTTCAATGAAAAATTGTCAATAAAATTTATGCTCAAAATTTTATGTAATTTTTTTTTTTTTTTTTTTTTTTGTAAAGATTTATAAGGGTAGCACTTAAATTAGGAAGTTAAGTTCTCACAAAAAAAAAATTATTTGTTTTGAAGTTCCATTGACTCTAAAAGCTTGTGTATAAATTTGTTCTGTCATTACTAATATGCGCCCCTTTTTCTTGGCGCATATTAGCAATGTGTCGGTTAAGTAAATTACCTCTTTCGGTTTCTTTTCGTCGGCCTTCTTCTCATCGGGTTTTTTCTCCGACTTCTCGTCGGCCTTCTTATCACCGCCGCCACCACCTTCCTTCTTAGGCTGTGGAGAAACAATTTCCACCTTCTTCTTTGTCTTGACCTCCAATCTCTCCTTGAGGCGCGTGGGATCCACTTTCCCCGTCACCGTCAGTTTATTGCTCTCACAATCCGCCTTCACACTTTCCACACCTAAATCCATTAGAAAAAAAATAAAATTACATAAGGCACCGCTCACGTCTAAAATACGCCATGTTCGTACATACAATACTCGATTTCTGAAACTTGTACTACGATTATTATGTTTTTATGAAAAAAATAATTAAAAAATTAACGGTAAAGTATTTTGTTTAGATAAGTTTCTGCAATTTCAGTCGAGATCACCTGTATCATTTTTATATGTATCATATTTTGTATCATGTGTATGTATGATCAAACGATTATACATTAAAGATTAACTTGAATTGATCAAATGGAACACTTTCGAGCGGAACGGAGACGGTATTTATTTGCACAGAAAGTGATTGAGAATCAGAATGTGATAAGTTGGCTGAACTTGGAATAATAATAATATGTATATATACCATCGAAACGTTTAATTGACTTCTTGACTTTTTGAGCACAACCATCGCAATGCAAGTCAATCTTCAATACAACGGTAATATGTCCGTCGTCCTTCTTCCCAGCACCGGCATCGGCTGCGGCAGGCCAGGGTGTGTACAAAAAGACTTCGCCCCCGGCGGCGGAAAGTCTAGCAAAAATTTTTCATTTCTGCCCACCATATTTTTTTTTTATATATGCACATATATTTAAATATATGAATTAGCAACCAAGTCTTTGACACCAGGCTCACTTTCTCGCTATAGGTTATAGATTAATTTTATTTGCCTTTCCATCGAGCCCCGCTACCTACATTTCACTAATTTTATTTTGTCTCTCCATCTTTCTCTCTATCCATTTCTTTTTAACTTATTATACGCTTGTTGTTTTTTCAATCTTTTAATTTCACATTAAAGGAATTTAATTAATTAATTCTTCCTTTCCCATTTTGTATTTAAATTTTTAATCTAAAATTTTTATCTTGTCAGATGAGAAAAAAATCCGAGGCTTCTTGTACATGTTGACCCGGTGTAATGCACCACGGAATGAAATCTTGCCCCCGGTAAGATCATGCTCCGGGCATGGGGCTGCGGCAGCCTTCTTTTCTCCTCATTGTTTTTCCTTCAACTTTCTTCTGCAACAGCAATTCAAACAATTAATTAGCAACCAATTGACAACCAAAATCACTTTTCGAAATTGAATTATAGAAGAATATTATGTATTGCCGCCATCGAGCTCCATTTGAAAAATTACTAACCTCACCCATTAGGGCTTAATGATCAGAAGCTGGTTGAAGATTTTTTTTCTTTTAATTTGATTAAAGGAATTGAATGAAAGAATTGGGGATTGGTTTTGAAGGTTGGAAATAAAGGCACAATGGGAAATATATAGTGAGAGGAGAGAGAAATGAGGCTTCTTGGAGTCGTCATGTTGATGGAGATGTTATGAATGTATGTGTATGTATGGTATGATATGATATGGTCATGGGTGCGTGCCGTCTTATCGGACTATCCAGTGGTTGTTATTAAATGGGAGTCTTTTAAATTGGGAGGGGTTATATATGAAAAGGGTTAAATTTGACTAGGTGAATAACGTTAATTTATACTCCTTTCTATTCAAATTATATGTCAGCTTTTGAATTTTTACACATTTAAAAAAAATATTATTATTACATCAATTTTAATAATTAAATTATTAATATTACTCTTATTTATTGTATACTAGTAAAAGCCCGTGTTCGAGGACACACGTTTTTTTTTTTAAATTTAAATTTTTTTTAAAGGGCAAAATGGGAAAGGAACAACTTAGTAAGGGCAAAATGGAAAAAAATTCATTTAAAACTATTCATTGTACTGTTCACCCTTGTTGCCATTTATACTATAGATTTCTCCAATATTATATCTCGACATAAATTAATTAATAAATTAAAACAAGCTCCAATACAAAGTTAAAATAAAAAATTTAATATTTTTGATTTAAAAGTAATAATTATTTTAAACCAAATATTTTGGTCAAACAATAGTTATTTTTGACCAGATTTATGGTTGCGCCGGCATTCACTGTGTTTGAGTGTGTGTGGTCAAAGTTTATAGAATTCCAATTCCTCCTCCTGCTTAGGTTGGAATTTAGCATTCGCACCTCGTGGGGTTTTGCGAAGACTGAGGAGGAGTGTCAGTGGATACGTCTCAGGTTTTTCTTACGAAGTAAATGTGGCATTTGATTTGTCAACGTGTTAAATGAGTATTTCTTCCGTTTTATCCGATTTAGTACAATTTGTTATTTTAGGCGTCCCAATCGATTTAGAATGTTCCAAAATGGCAAGTTGATATATTTTTCATATTTAATGGGACCCACTTATAATACTAATAACAACAATCTTCCTACTATTCCTCCTACTCATTTTATCTCTTATTTTATTTTTCATACTCACAATACATATTTCACTCATTCTTTCTCTTCTTATTATACTAATATTTTTTAATCTTTGTGTCGGAATAGAAAGCCCTAAGTCGAATGAAATTGAGAGAGTATATTTTACTAGTATGTGTAAAATGTCAAAATTGCACCCAAGTAAATCACCAACAATCTTTAAGCTCAGCTCATTTGTACCAATAATATATAAAGAGGCTATGTGGCCAAAAAGTTGAGTACATCTCTATTTATATGTAGAGATGGCTACAGGTCGATATGGTATAATGTGGGGGGTGGTTTTTATGGGTCGAACTACTAGTTATTGATTTGAATAAAATTTAAATCGAATTGAATCATGAAAAATTTCAAACTGAACCAAACAACTTTGATTTGATTCAAACCGCAATCCAAATCATGGCTTGATTACGATCCAAAACCATCATTCATATTGTGGTTCAGACCGCAACTCATTATCCGATTTGTTTATAATTGTGATTACGGAGGAAGAGCGAGGGATGAGGGAGTTGAAGAAGAAAGTCGAAGGAAAATAGAGATTATAGGAAGAGAGAGACCAACGGAAGAAACACAATACCACCCTCCGTCCCATGATAATATATAAACTTTCCTTTTTGGGTGTCCCACAATAATATATACTTTCCTAAAATGGAAAGAAATCTTTACTATTCCCTCCACTCATTCTCTCTCCTATATTATTTTAATACTTACATCACCATTATAATTTACTATTCTCTCCACTCATTCTCTCTCCTATTTTATTTTCACACTCACAACACTTTCAATATAATAATTCCTCCTTAATTCCCGTGAAAACCCAAAAGTCTTTAAATTCCTGGGACGGATGGAGTATACAATATCGACTGTGGAGAAAACTTGGTCAGTCATGCACCGCAATGAAGATAACGAATTATGAAATTAATATTGAATAATATGCAAAACAGGAGTTTAGATTAGTCTAATGTAATGCAAGTTTTTTGTTGATCCAATGAAGATAACGAATTATGAAATTAATATTGAATAATATGCAAAACAGGAGTTCAGATTAGTCTAATGTAATGCAAGATTTTTGTCGATCCAAGTAAATGTTAGTCAATATACAAATAAACCCTTCATCCCACTATAAATTACACATTTTCTTTATAAAGTGTCACACTTCAAACTACACAATTTCTAAAATTGAAATATTTTACTACTTTTATATTAATGAAACCTACAAGTCATACTCACAACAATAATTCAATTATTTTTCTACCCTACTTTCTCTCTCTTACTTTACATATTATACTCATAACACCTATTTCGCTAACACTTTTTTCCTTAATCTCGTGCAAATAGTAAGTGTGTAGATTGTTGTGCGACAGAGAGAATATATGGTTAATATATGTATATGTATATGTAGTTTAGTGATTTGATCTGATAGTTTGGGCTGGTGGTTTGTGGTTTGGTTTGACGGTTTATTTTAGTGGTTCGATCTCGTGATTTTAAATCGTTGTTTGGTTTGGTAAGGTCTAGGAGGGTGAACTCATAAACCAAATTGAACCATGTGATTTGCCGATTTTTGAGACCTAATCAAATCATTTGTGCTTAAATTATAGAAAGTTTGAGAAAGTGTGTAGTTTGTAGTAGAACACCCTATGAAGGCCCCGTTTGATTTGACTTATTCCAAAGTGCTTATGACTTATGACTTCCCATAAGTCATTTTTGAACCGTTTGATTTTATTTTGGGTAAAATAAGTCATAAGTCATATATAAGTCAATTAGAGCACAATTTCCCTTATAAGTCATAAGCATTAAGTCAAGTACTTAAGCCAAGTGCTGAATCAAAAAACACGTATGAACAGTTGAACATACCAAAAGTATCGATCTGGGCCAAGCGAGTGAAGCCCAGTCCTCAAGCATTTATGGCCGCCACATTCTCAGTGGGCTAGGCCCAATTATCTCGAGGCCCATGGCCCATTCCCTTGATCAGTCGACTTAAGTTCATTGTCCGACCTACCAGGTCCCGACCTAACTAAGTCCGACCTTATGATCCAAGTCATGTTATGGGTACGATCCAACTCTAACTATCGGTCGGAGTCGACCAGGCCTCAAGCGTCGACCTCGACACTGCAAGCCGGTGTCGACCTAACGATTCTGAGGCGCACGTGCTTATACTCTTTCCATAACTGCTTCCCTACAAATCAGGGACCGTTTCAGGACACGTTCACACGATGCATAACTGTCCCACAAATCTCGGAGCCCATGTAGCCATGCCAAATAAACTACCTACATCAACTATAAATACATTACCACTACAACGGTTCAAAGGTAACTGCAATTTTGTTATCTGAATATCATCTTGTTCAATATAATTTTGCTCTCCAATCTCCAAATACTTACTCTCACGCCCGAGGGTCTAAGCCGGAGACACATCCGGCTAGTCGTGGGTTCTGATTTCACGTCAAGGAGCTAGGTGATCAGTCCTGCCACGTGGAGGAAGATTGATAAGCACATTTCCTGCGGCATCAGTTTGGTTCCATTGCCGGGAAACTCGTGCATAGCTTGACCTCGAAAGATTTCTCAACCTGCAATCATGGTGACTTCGGATGGACATGTATATGAGGCCTCGCTCGGGCACGAAGAAGGAAACTATAATGCAAATGCAAACGCTGGAAACACTAATTTACCTCCTCCCCCTCCACCACGTCAACACGCTAGGGCAACGCGATCTAACAGTGTGGCTGATGGCAGGGGATTGCCAGATGGAAGGAGGGACAAGCGGCCTATGGAGGGGCAAGGAGTTCCACCTCCTCCAAAGCTTCCAACTGGACAGATGAATGCTGGAAACAGGGCAGGTCCCTCATCCAACCCACTGAGCAGGAAAGAAATGCTTATGGAGCGAGCTCAGATATTGGTCGAGTTATTGGCAATGGAGGAGGCTGAGCAAGTGGATAGAAGGTCTGAGAGGGTGGCTCCATCCCAAGTTTCAAACAGGGAGCATGCTAGGAGCACTCGGCCAAAGGAGACTGTAGGACAGAATGTTGAACAAAGGATGGTGGTGCGGCCTCAATCACGTATTCATGTCCCAAGTGATGATCTCAGGGCCTGTCTCAACAGAAACAGGGAGTAGGAAGCTCAGTCGGGCCTGAGGACATAGCGAGAGGCCAATCGAAGCATACGTAGATCACCAGCCAGAACACAAAGGTATCAATCCCACAGGGAAAGGAATGGGCGCAGGTCGCCTATAGGAGAAGCAAGGCGCAGGTCGCTACCCAGAGAGGATAGGCGCAAGTCGCCACCCAGGGATGAAAGGCGCAGGTCGCCACCAAGAGATGACAGGCACAGGTCACCAGTTCGCTCGGTAAGGTCACCTTCTCACAGAGATAGGAGAAGCAAGCAGATAACTCCCCCTAGAAGTGAGGGTCAAAGGTCGAATGAAGTCCCTCCTCCTGGAGAAGAAAGACCTGATGCTAGGGAGTGGCTGCAATGGAAGAGAAAATTTGAGCAATGGGAGGCTGAAAAGAAAAATGATACTGGAAAGGTCGAACGAATTGACTTTGCTCTTCGACCCCTATCCAAGGATTTGATTGACAGTTGACCTCCTCCTGGTTTCAGATTGCCCCTCCTAGAGAAGTACTCAGGGGCGACCAATGCAAAGAGCCATGTGCAGCACCTGGAGGCCACAATGTGCTTTGTCTCCAATGAGGACGACACTATGTGCAAGGCCCTCATAAGCACACTCACAGGGGTAGCCTTGACATGGTTCAATGGTTTGGCAGCCGGTAGCATCTCGACCTGGATGTGTATGAGAACAAAATTCCTAGATCGCTTCTCAACTGCTGGAGCTCGGAAAATGACTGTCACCGATCTAAACAACTTGGTGCAAGGGAAAAATGAAAGCTCAATGAGCTACTACACCAAGTTTAAAGAGATGGTCGACAAGATTGAGGAGGATCTCACTGACAGGGAGGTGATCAACTGCTTCAGAAATGGAATTTCCTCGGCGGACATGGATTACGAGTTGACAGTCCGTACAGTCACTACTCGACAGGAATTATTCGAGAAGGTTTACAATGTGGCACTAGCCGAGGAGAGAAAAGAAAAGAAGAATGGGAAAGGCCCCAAGGTTGAGGTCGCTGATGACAAGAAAGACTCATCCAAAATTGGGGAAAACAACAAGAATGGTAAGAACAGGACCAGGGCGACAGAAAAAGTGCCCGAAGTTTTCACTCCCCTAACGGTGAGTCGAACAGAGATAATGAATGCGGTCGAGCTGGCCCCACCTGCCCCAATGAACCCAGCAAATAAGTTCAGAAGGGACAACACCAAGTACTGCGAGTACCACAAGGATACAGGCCATACCACAGAAGATTGCATGAGCTTGAAGTGTATAATTCAGAGGATGGTCGAACAGGGTAGGCTCGACGCGTATGTTAAAAGACCTCAAGGCGGTGGAGGTGAGCGACCTTCAGGTGGACATCAGGAACCAAGGCAACCTAGACTGAATCTAGGTGTTATTACTGAACAAGCCATTAACACAACTATCAAGCATAAGATCTTTCAACTCAACAAATCCCCATATGTGCCACCGAGGAACCACGTCAGGGATGAGGTGATAAGCTTTCATCCTTATGAGCTAGCAACTAATATGGCGGCTAGGGAGCAAGTTCTCGTCATCCCAGGGCTCATTGATGGGTGTATGACGAGCAGACTCTTAGTCGACACGGGGCCCGCGAGGTTATTACATTCTATAAGACATTCCAGGAAATGGGTCTCTCGAATGAGCAGCTTGAAAGATATGATGGCAGATTGGAGGGCTTCACCAACCATCGGGTCGACGCCAAAGGGCAGATTGAGCTGGATGTCGACCTAGGCCAGCATCCCTACAGGGTCGTTGCCAAGGTAAAATTTATTGTCATAGATGTCAATAGTGATTATGCTGCTATTCTTGGAATCCCTGGCCAGGTCGCACTGGGGATGGTGGCCTCAATTCCCCATCAGCGAGTTAAGTTCCCCACACCAGCTGGAGTCGACTATGTACAAGGCACAGCTTGAGCATACCTTGACCACGTCCTTCGAGAAAGAAAGAAGAGGGAACTGGAGATTGAAACTGCGGAGGGATACTTAAAGTTATCTCAGTCAGTCACCAAAACTACTCGCCTATCTACAATCACCATCGTGGAAGAGTTGACCTATCGCTCACATGACGAGATCATGACTGAGTCGACACGTCACTCTGAAACCACGATGAGTCGATCCCACACGATTATGGTTGACCAAGTCTCCATAGGCAAGCTATGCCTCCGCGGATCGACAATAATCCCTGGGGCCGCACCAGTGAGACTGCAGACAAGATGGATGAGATGATTGCTGAGGAAGCTCCCCACTTGGGGGCCAGAGAAAGACAGAGGGTTAGAGAGATCATCGTTGAAATCCTACAATTCAGAGACGGTCCAGAGCTGGAAGCTGTAGACGAGCTGGAATCAGTAATCACAAACCCTTCTTACCCCGAGCAGAAAATTCAAATTGTAAAACAATTGGCACCTGAAGAAAGGCTAGAGATTATCGAGCTACTCAAGGAAAGCAACGACGTCTTTGCATGGCGAGTAGAAGATATAAGGGGGATCAAGGAGGAAGTCGCTGTTCATAGGCTGGAGGTCAACCCGACCATAAAACCTAGACCCCAGAAACTGAGAAGCTTCGCTCGTGACAAAGAGGAGGCCATAAAACCTGAGGTGTAAAAGCTTTTGAGTGCAGGTATAATTAAAGAGGCCACACATACAACCTGGCTAGCCAGTGTGGTCATGGTGAAGAAGTTAAATGGCAAATGGAGATTGTGCGTCGACTTCACCACTCTCAACCTTGCATGCCCAAAGGATAGCTATCTTCTCCCTAGAATTGACAAACTTGTTGATTCCATTGCTGGCCACTCCACCCTCAGTTTTCTAGATGCCTATTCAGGCTATCATCAGATCAAGATGCATGAGGATGACATAGTGAAGACAACTTTCCAAGCAGCTGGAGGCATCTATTGCTACACTATGATGCCATTTGGGTTAAAGAACGCGGGAGCGACCTATCAACGCATGGTCAACAAGGTCTTTATTTCACAGATTGGCCGAAACATGGAGGCCTACGTCGACGATATGGTCATTAAAACAAGGATCGGACGTCAAGTGGTCGACCTAAAGGAAACGTTCGCCAACTTGAGAGCAAACGACATGAAGCTTAATCCCAGCAAATGTGTTTTTGGTGTAGCAGCGAGTTTATGGTGTCACAACGAGGAATAGAGGCAAATCCAGAAAAGATCAAGGCTCTAGTCGACATGCATGAGCCCACCAGTGTCAAAGAGATGCAGCGTCTTAATGGAAGAGTGGCAGCACTAGGTCGCTTCATATCCAAGTCGACGGAAAGATCTCTCCCCTTCTTCAAAGCTTTGAGGGGGGACGAAAAATTTTGAGTGGACGGCCGAATGTCATTCGTCGTTCCAACAACTCAAGGATTACCTCGCTACTCCACCTCTATTGAGTAGCCCGACCACTGGAGAGACTTTGTTCGTATATCTATCTGTGGGGGATAAAGCAGTTGCTGCAGTTCTGGTTCGAGAAGAGGAAGGGCTTCAAAATCCCGTGTACTATGTTAGCAAGGCCCTATCAGATGTGGAGGGCAGATATTACAATGCTGAGAAGGTCGCCTATGCCTTAGTCGTAGCATCAAGAAAGCTGCGTGCTTATTTCCTGGCTCATCCTATCGTGGTGCTCACAAATGCACCCTTGAGAAAAATCTTGCACAAGCCAGAGAGTTCAGATCGCTTACTCAATTGGTCAATTGCCCTCACGGAATTCGACATCGAGTATCGACCTCGAAAGGCGTTGAAGGCTCAAGCCTTGGCAGACTTCTTGGTCGAGCTTACGTTCACCAAGGAGGACAGCGAGGTGCGAGTTCAGAAAGAAAAAGCTAAGGGAAAGGAACACGAGTCCAAGCTCGTCACTTCTCTACCCGATGATTGTTGGAAGGTCTATTCAGATGGGTCAGCGACGAAGAATGTCAGTGGAGCTGGGATTGTTCTAATCGATCCAGAGTCTGGGACAGTATACGAGGAGTCACTAAGGTTCAAATTTGATGCCTCCAACAACCAGGCGGAGTATGAGGACTTAGTAGCAGCCATTGAGTACGCCAAGTGTTTTGGAGCGACTAAAATTATGGCATACTGTGATTCCCAACTAATAGTTAACCAGGTTAGAGGCGAGTATGAGGTACTAAATTCCACCTTAGTCAAATACCACGACCTGGTGAAGGAGCTGACAAAAGACTTAGAGTTTTGGGAAATCCAAAGGATTGGTCGAGAGGACAATGAGTTGGCTGACTTGCTCTCAAAATTGGCTACTTCAGACGAGCCACATGAAGAACCCATCTCTTACCTGGAGAGCCCAGCATATGAAAGAGTTCAAATTCAGTGTGTGGAGGACACTTCAAGAAATTGGGCTTACAACAAGTGCTGGATCGAGGAAATGAAGGCATACCTGGAAAGTGGCGAGCTCCCTGAAGACGAGAAGAAAGCTCGAGCTATAAAAAAGAAAGCTTCGAGGTACGTTATTCAATGAGGCATGTTGTTCAGAAGATCATACACCAGGCCACTGTTGAAGTGCATTCACCCTCAAGAGATCACTCAATTAATGCATGAGGTGCATAGTGGAATTTGTGGTGGACACCCGGGGGCCAGGACTCTAGCCGACAAATTGATCACCTTGGGGTATTATTGGCCACACATGAGAGCTGACACTCATGACTTTGTTCAGCAATGTGACCAATGCCAAAGGTTTGCCAACCTACCTCATCTGCCTACAACGGAGCAAACTCCAGCGATCGCTGCTTGGCCATTTGATATGTGGGGCGTCGACTTGATTGGACCCTTCCCTCCCGCCCGGGGAAATTGCAAGTATGTGATCGTTGCAATTGACTATTTCACCAAGTGGGTCGAAGCAAAGCCCCTAACTCGCATCACAGAGGAAAATGCCATCAACTTCATACATGACTTCATTTGGTGCCGATTTGGGATCCCCCGAGCTATAGTATCAGATAATGGCTTACAGTTTTTCAGAGCATTCGAAGAAGAAATAAATAGAGTGGGAATCAATCATTGGCAGTCATCCGTTGCATACCCTCAAGGAAACGGTCAAGCTGAGGCAGCAAACAAGCTCGTACTATCCTCACTTAAGATGGGCTTGGTAGGTCGACGCAGCAACTGGTTGGACGAACTACCCCTTGCTCTTTGGGCAGTTCGCACAACCACTCAGGGGCCTACGGGGGAAACCCCATTTGCTCTTACATATGGATCGGAGGCCATGGCACCTGCTGAGCTTCGATTTCCTACTGCTAGAGTAACCTTCTTTGATCAAGAGCAGAACGACACTAGCAGATTGATCGACCTGGATTTGATCGACGAGAATCGAGACACGGCTTACCTTCGGATGGTCAACTACAAGCAGCGGACTAAAAGTTACCACGACAAGAAGGTAAAGACAAGATCATTCCAAGAGGAGATCATGTGTTGAGAAAAATTGAAGCAACAGGAAGGAGAACCCAACAGAATAAACTATCTCCTAACTGGGAAGGTCCTTATATTGTTACTCGAGTCATCAAGGAGGGGACTTACATGATAGCTCATCCAGATGGTGAGGAGTTGAAGCATCCATGGCACGCCACTCACCTCATCAAGTACTACTTCTAGCTCAAGTCCCTAGTGCAGTTCAAAGTTAAGGCAGTTCCCAAGTTTGAATTTGTCATAGTTCTAGCTTTCCATTTGATGTAAGCATGTTCCTACTTCAATAAAAAACCACGTGTTCTATTCGACCAAACATTGTGCTACACTAATTTCAACAAGCTCAACTCTTAGTCAGCTTCGTTTCAACAAGCTCGACTCTTAGTTAGCTTCATTTTAGCAAGCTCGATTCTTAATCAGCTTTGTTCCTTTAACAAGTCCGACTCTTAGTCGACTTTGTTTAAACTAGCTCGACTCTTAGTCAACTCCACCTTAACAAACTCGATTCTTAATCAGTTTCATTCCCTTAACAAGTCCGACTCTTAGTCAACTTAGTCCTAATGAGCTCGACTCTTAGTCGGCTTCATTCTAATCAGCTCGATTCTTAATCAGCTGTATACTACTAACAAGTCCAACTCTTAGTCGACTTAGTCCTAATGAGCTCGACTCTTAGTCGGCTTCATTCTAATCAGCTCGATTCTTAATCAGTTGTATACTACTAATAAGTCCGACCTTAGGTCGACTTCGTTCTGATAAGCTCGATCCTTGGTCAGCTTTGATCTCTTAAACACGTTCGACTCTGAGTCAACCTCGTCTACAAAAGTCCTTACAAGCCTAAGGTTGACTAAGTCGCCATGAAGCCAGGTCGACCCTAAGCTTAGGGTGACTTATTCATCCTATTACATCTAGCTCGATACACAAATGCTGAAACAGAAAGCATACAACACACAAAGATGTAAAGTCAGCTATGATTATAGATAAGTAAGTCTCCCAAAAGTGGCCCAAGACTTGAGCAAAATAAAGGTTATAAAGTTTTATGCCTCCCAAAAACTGGGCCAAGGCATTTAACAGTTACCAAGACAAAAAGAAAATTGTTTTGCAGCCTGTTTGTTACATCACCATACAGAATAAGTTCAAGAATCTTGGCCGGCATCAGCCTGACCATCAGTGGTAGCTCGCTCCTCTTCATCAACGACCTGTTGTTGGGGGTCCAAGGGTTTTCCCGAATCAGAATAGATCAGTTGCTCAGGTTCATTATCCTCCTCCATATCTTCAGCATCCTCCATCTCTTGAAGTACCACGTCAAAGTTCCGAGGAGCTAATTCAGGAGCAATCCAAGGTTCACAAGCCTCCTCTTGGTCCTCTTGAGCAATGAAGGCCAAATCATTTTCAGTGTAAGGCACAATCGAGTGACCACCTCGAGCTGCCATGTCATATTGAGGCTCGCGTGCCCAGCGAGCTAACTGTTCTAAGGAAACATCAGAAGTGGGATCAACCAGAGCTCGGCGCGCCATGTGGCGTTTGCCCAAATCCAGAAAATCCCTTGCCTTCTCAACAACAGAGTTGTAGTAGTCGTCTCCCTCCTTTAACTTCTCCATGGCATCTTTAGCAGCAGCTTGGAGGTCCTCCTTCCATTTAGCCCTAGCAGCGTTGTGCTCCTCGTTCAACTCAGTCAAAAAAGAATCCCTCTCCTTAAGGACCTGGGAGACCGTAGCAAGCTCTTTTCTAGTCTTCTCGTGCTCCAGCTGCCCAGCGTCTCTCTCCGCCTTCACCTCCCCAAGCTTGGTCTCAGCAGCTTTGAGGTCCTCCAGAGCTTTATCCTTGTCCTTTATAGCTTGCAGCTTGACCATCTCCATGGCATCATAGGAATTGTCGAGATCATTGTATTTTTCCTTCAGCTCATCCAAGGCATGAGACTTCTTGGCATACTGGTCCATTGCAATTTTCTCTCTCTCAATAGAGGCCCTCCAGGAGCTCTTGACCTGCTCCACCATGGTGAGAGACTGCATCAAAGAAAGCCAGGGATCAGCTCGACCAAAAACACAGCAATTGAATGGGCGAGCTAAAATAAAAGCGACTTAATAAGGAGGAAGAATAAAGGTTTACCTCGCTCTGTACCAAGTCGGACCTGGCAGAGAACTCTTCTGGGGTCATCCCCTTCTCAGCAAAGTAGGCGAGCAGATCAACATCAATGGCCCTTCTCACCACAACCTGGCCAAGGCTAACTTCAGGGTAGCGACGGGTCATGCTATTAACCCCAATGAGTGGAGGAACATCATTCAACCGCTGAATTCGATCCTCAAGAGATTCTTGGTTAGTTTGAGGAGGGACAGGAGGAGGAAGTTGGCTCGAGGAGACAGCCTTGCCCTTCTCAGTCCTCGATCTTTTCCTCGTATTCAGGGCACGGTCATCCTCCTCCTCCATAGCTTCATCATCAATGTGCACGACATTCAGAGGGCTAGCCCCAGCTACCCCAGCACCGGAGGTCGCTGCATTGGCTTCAGAAATTGGATCGGAGCTCAAGCTAGGTCTAGCTGACCTGTTAGACTCATCACCCCCTTCAGTAACATCCATGGATTGGGTACCACTCTGCAGAAGGTCTTCCAAATCAACCTCTTCCATTGGCACCATCCCAGCATTTTCTTTGGGTAGCAAATTGTTCCTTGCAGCAGCTTCTCTCTCCCTGCTCGCCCTAGCATTGGCAGCTCCGTGAGACCTCTTGGCTTTCTTCTTGTCAGAGACTCCAACAATACGCACCATGTTCGCTTCTTGTTCAGGAGTCAAAACTGCACAATATCAAAACAATCAAATATTTTCTACAGACGAGCTAATCATTGGCGAGCTAAGAGTTGTATTGACAATTCAGGATAGTTCAATGTAAGGGCTAACAAGTTCTACATACGAACTGAAGTTCTATGTATGAGCAAGCTATGTACGAGCTACAAGTTCTACATAAGAGATAACAACTGACGAGCTACGAGTTGTGTGTGCAGTTCAAGATATTTCTATGTGCAAACAGTGAGCTATACATGCGAGCTAACAGTTGACGAGTTAACGAACAAAAGCGAGTAAATTCTTACCACCAATATGTTCCCCATTGTCTTTATAGTAGTTGGCTTTTTTCTGACAAAATTGGCAATTCTCCTCTAACCTACCCAAGGCATGGGTGACCCAGTCAGGGTATACCTGGCCTCTCATTACGGGGACCAGAGGCTGCACTGCCCCTTCTCCAGGCATCATCCCAGCTTGGATGTAGTTGTATTTGGTCGTCCCCAATGATTCTCAGCTGATAGGTCCATTCTTGACCAACAAACACAGCTTCTTATACAGAGTTTGATGCCAAGGAGGCTCCCAGTAATTTTCCTCACTAATGACATCAGATTCATCATTGGGCAAGGGAAACTCCCATCCCAACCTGCTCTCTACCACAATCACATGCGAGTTCCAGCCACTATGCTTATTGGGGAGGTTGGCAAACAGTTTTGGAGAGTTGGGTTTAGAAGGGGTACTAATTCCCCAATCAGCATTATCAAGCTTGGCACCAAAAAACTCCTTGAAAACTTTCATGCAAGGCTCATGGCCCAGAAATCTACACACCATGGCAAAACACACTAGTACCCTACAAGTGTTGGCCCCAAGTTGAAGGGGAAGAGCATCCATACACTCAAGGAACTCATTGATGAAAGGATCCAATGGCAACCTCAAGCCAGCCTCAAACTGCCCATAAAAGAAAGCAACCCTAGTGGCATCCTTAGTGAATGTGCTACGATACTTGGCCATGAAATCCTTCTTGCTAAGGATGGTCACCCTAAAGTCTGTCCTATCTACCCCACAGAAGTTGTAGATCATGGCATAACGAGACTCCATATTCTTCTTCCCACGAAGGGGTCTTTGAGGCACATAGCCCCTCTCATTTTTCCCCGGTACAACAGAAGATCCAAACGCATCCACTATATGGGGACTGGAAGAAGTTGAAGCTGTGGCTCCTCCCTGAGCTGCCATATCTGTACAACAAAAAGAGAAAGCAGGGGAGTCAGTCCCATGATCACATTCAGTCGACCTACCTAAGGGAGACCTAGACTCCCCTGGAAAACCTTTTCTATTTCTAAGGAAGGAAGGCTTATTGACATCCCTAACATAAAACAAAGCTATGTGGTCGAGCAATTCGTGAAAGAGATGAAAGGAGACAATGTTCGAGTAGTTAATTACTAAATTACCTACATCCTCTCCAATGGGCAACCCTATTTAACTAAAATTCATCCCTCACCTTGTCAAGATGGAGGCGCATTCATTCAAGGACATCTCTCGCCACTCACCGTTTACATGCTTGTACACCCTACGGTTAACAGTGCAGTATCCATACCAGGTCCCTGGCTCGCTACTGAAGGTTCTAGCCATGGCAAATTCAAAAGCAATGCAACAATCAAAACCCCAGAGCAAGAAAAGATAAAAATACCTAGATTGATGTCGCAACTGAAGGCTGTTGCAGAGGATGAAGGTCAAATTTATGACGGTTGATTCCTTGCTATCTTCGCCGGAGCTTATCAGAGTTCAAGAACGGTAAAAATTCAAAAGGAAAAAGGATTCTAGTATTTATATTTTTCGGAATTGGAAAGGAAAAAGAAAAATTTGGAAATTAATTTCCTAATTAATGGAGAAAAACAGTTTCCAAGACGGTTCTTCAAACGTCAAATAGCAATCATTACGAATTACGGCGTTCCTTCAGATCTGACCGTTCGTCGCCAACGTCCAGGATTGTGCCACGTCACTATAGTCGACTAAACTTCAGAGCGAGTAGCGACCTTGTAAGTACCCAAATCTGGCTCATGCCTTCCGGTTATGTTTTCCGGCAATTTCGATAAATTTTCCGGTAATTCCCCGGACTTTCCTACAGTTCCGGAACTGTTCCAAATTTATTAAAGGCTAAAAGGAATTCTTATCAATTAAGAAACACGTTTTTCTTAATTCAAGGAATCCTTCTAGAAAACTGCCACCTTGCATGTTTCTAGAATTAACTGGATGTGGCTACTTATGTCGTGCGACATAACCAGCCAGGGAGAGTTCTAGAAGCTTGCCACCTTGCATGTTTCTAGAAGGAAAACGGTTATGGCTTGTTATGTCGTGCGACATAATAAGCCCATACAGGCAGCCTATAAATAGAGGCCTTCACCTCTCATTTTTGGGACACCTCTCCTTCACCCCCTCAGTCCCCCTCTATAGGGAATACGCCTAGAAGCATCCCCTCTCCTCACATACCCCCTAAAACACACACTAATCCTCCAAATCACCCACCATTCAACCAATACACACACACACTTCCCACACACATCAAGAACCAAAGGTTCTCACTGAACCAAGACTCAATCCCAGCCCCGGAGGTTGCTGATTTGAAGGCTCCTATATCTAACTTTATATAGGGAGTCGTGGTCTTCAAGGGTAACGATTTTCTACCCTTTTCCTTCCCCTATCTTCATTATATGTGAAATCTCTATGCTAAATGCGTTAATAATGTTGTATTCTGAATAAAGATGCATGCTTTAGTGTTATATTGCTTAGATCCATATCCATTTCCATATCATTTCATGTAAAGGCTCCGGCTTGACTTGGTTTTGCATGAACACTCGAGATGAGTGTGGATCCCGCATATCCACACCCTCTTGAAGTGTTCACCATTGACAAACTTGCTCTCTGAGATCTGTTTGTGAAGTAACTTGGCCATATTGGTGCCTTGATACCTCTGCAAATCCCAGCTGAAAGGTCTCTGTAAAGTGGCTAGTTATGTCACGCGACATAGGCAGCCTATGTCACGCGACAAACCAAGCCAGTTTGCAGAAACTTCATATTTTCAGGCTGTAATCTGATTTTAACCCTCATCATGCTATAATCTGATGTCTATCTGCAATTTAGATAGTATCTATGTACATAAAATGCCATCTTTTCATTAAAATACCATTTTCATACATAAATGTGCATCCTTTGCACCTAAAGCCCATTTTCATGCATTAAAATCATTCTTTTTGCATAAAAATTGCATCCCTTGCATTCAAAATCTCTTTTCACATTAAAGATGCATCCTTTGCACCCAAAAACTCATTTTCTTACATAAAAATGCATCTTTTGCTTTCAAAATAACATCTTTATGCATCATTTGTACCTCAAATGCTATTTTTCCCATAAAATTGCATCCTTTGCATAAAGATCATTTCTTTAAATTAAAAAGTACCATTTTACAATCAAAGACATCCTTTGCAACCCTAAAATGTCATCTTTTCACTAAAAATGTCATTTTTATTCATGCATTCCCCCACGTCCCCATTAGCAACCTCGGAACGGACCGGTGTAAAGATCCTATCTTTACATCGTTTCTTTCATAAAGGTTTCATTATATCTTTAGAAAGGGACAACCTTGAACCCTATATCTCCAATTATCGCTTAAGATGAGTATGAAGCATACCTATGAGCTCGACCGTCTCAAAAGCGTAGGATTGATGGGCTAAGGACATTCCTTCCTAAAGAACCTCATCTTTGACTATAAAGGGAGTCATTCTCTCGATCACGCAAGTCCCGAGGTTAAAAATGCGATGATCACAAGTCCAAGATGAGGACGGGATTAAAATCCCGAATACATAAAATCCAAGAAATCCCGAGCGACAACCAATAAATGGTTTGTACGTCCGGAAGACGACTTGGGACATTTCCCCCCTTTATTTTCAAACACATGCACACAAGAAAGCACGCAAGCAAGCACGATTAATGAAATCTTGGGAGACTTGCTCCGGCAAGGCACCTTGGGTGAACGATGATCCGTTCTTCCCAAGGAGTAACTTAACCTTCAAACCCATAAAACCTTTTTTTCAAAGTTTTGAGGTAATCAAAATGGCGTGGCGACTCCGTTTTTCAAATTAAATCGGATGTCTTCAAACTCGCGTGAATTTCCAAATACACGAAATTTTGGGCACACATTCACAGTTTGGCGACTCTGCTGGGGACATCCCAAAGGAGAAAAGCTTTTATTTTCAAAAAAAAATCGATACTCGGTATATAGGTGGAAACCACTTAACCTTCCTGTACACTCCCTGATATGGGAGTTGGGATAACCGGTGGTTTAACAATCCCACGTACCAGTATTCCTTTTCGGAAAAAAAAATTTGAAAAAAAATAAAAGAAAGCTTTTCCCTTTGAGCGGGTTAGACTCCCGTCGCTGATTTCATTAATCGTGCTTGCTTTCTTTACCTTGCATTGCATCATTTGCATCTTGGAATCTGTGCATACTTTGAACGGGAAACAACCCGAAAAATAGCAAAAAGGAGTGGAACCTAGAAAATTGATTCATGCAGTCGTACGACTCAATCCTCCTTGGATTCTGACCGGGCGACCTCAGTGGCAATTCCACCAGGAAAAATCATGGTTAATCTGGCAGTCCTAGCAGCTTGGGGCTACTCAGCTCCATGAGTGACTGGGGCTCCCAGAAAATTTACGTGCTGCATTTTCCCCGTCCCGAAAATCATTCCTTTAAAATACATTTATAAAAATCTCTGTTTTAACTCAAAAAGGAACATTTTTAGGAGACCGCACACTACGCACACCTGATATATCCTGTACACTTTGCACGCACGTCCTTCAAACCCGGGGTGGTTCCAGTTGTAGTCACGGACAGCCTTACGATGCTCTCGGGCGCGCACGAAATCATCTCAAACTCCCCATGGCAGCCAGTGTCGACCAATGCATAGTCCGTGTCACACGTTTCAAAAAACCGTGACTTTTGGTTGATTTTTGGTCTAGTCCGTGTCATATAGCCCAGTTGTATATACCCGTAAAGGTCAAGCCTTAGCTCATAACGGAAGCCAAGATCTTTCGCTCAAGCGAAGCTCTGCCAAAATTCCGACAAGGAAAATTGGTAGAATCTTGACTCCGACATTGACTTTGACCTTGACCCGCACGGAATGCGTAAGAGTCAATACCGAGTCTTTGCCAAAAATCTAAAGATCTTTCGCCCAAGCGAAGCTCTGCCAAAATTCCGACAAGGAAAAATTGGCAAGATCTTGACCCGGCATTGACTTCGACTTTGACTCACGCACAGCGTATGCAACGAAGTTCAATGTGACACTGTGTCATCCGGATTTTACCGCCCGACTCATGCCTATTATCTTCTCGGACATTACCGAAAGTCAAAACGTCATTCTGCCGAAATTTCGTTAAGGCAGAAAGACGAGACTTTCCCGGTATTGCCTTGACCATAATTCGCATCGCCCATGCGTTGAAAGTTCCTAGGACCCGCTAGACCCGTTAGGAGCGTTCTTTACTCTCGGTCGGTGGGATCCGCGTGCCCTATAGGACCCTCGCCCGGGGCTGTCCACCCTGGGAGGTCGAAATACAGGTGGAATACGAGGGGCTTATAGACGTTGTGACGGAACCCACTGATCCAGGATCTAGAGTAGTTGCGAAAAAGAAGGGCAAACCCCCTTTTCCAACCAAATAGAAATAAATAAAAGATATTGTTTTAAGTAAACTTGAACAATTAATGTAATCATAATTGCATGGTCCTCTCTCTGAAATCCCTAATCGAGACCTCCTCGGTCCGATTTCCTATCCCGACCTTTCATGGTCAAATCCCTAATCGATACCCCCTCGGTCCGATTTCCTATTTTTCCTATCCCGACCTTTCATGGTCAAATCCCTAATTGAGACCTTTTCGGTCCGATCTCCGATTTTCGATCTTGTCTTTTCAAGGTCTCATCTTTTCCGATCAATTAGGATTAGGAGAAAATGTGTTTTAAGCAAAAGTTAAGCGATAAGTGCATGTTACTTGAGCTTTCAGCCTAAACACTTGTCCCCGAGTCTAAACCTTATCCACCTTCGAGTCTAAACCTCACCCATCTCCGAGTCTAAACCTTGCTTACCCCGAGTCTAAATCTTGCCTATCCCCAAGTCTAAACCTTGCCTATCCCTTTCCCGCAGCCAGAAAAAAGTGGGTGAGAACACCGGGTCAGCGACTTGTTAGCGCAAAATTCTCAGACAGTTCGCCAGAATCCTCAGTCTTGTCAGTTCAGAGAGTCAGAATGGCCGATTTGACAGAGAACGACGGTGGTTTGGTAATCAGATGACTAGGGAAGAAGAGCTAGCCTTAGCCATGGAAAAGAGTCATAAGGTCCATGAGGAACAGCAAGCCATGATCATTGATGCGCTCCGTAGCCATAGGGTTCAGATAGTGGTCGAAGCCAATGGTTCCCTGGTAGAAGATGAAACTCCAGATGCAACAATTTCAGCTCCTCTATCCTATAACCAATGCCCTCCTCCATCCACATATGATTCCTTGCCAAGGACTACCCCTTTGCAGTCTTTTCCAATGTCCCAAGCCATCAGGGTCCCGATGCCCTCACCTCCTCAGATAAGACCCAGCTTTGTTCACTACCAACAGAGAGCAAATGCTACAGCTACCCCGATTTCTCATCCCCAGTCAGGTTCAGGTCATCATCTGGGAATGAGTCAGTTTACCGCTTCACAGCCCCAGTCAGGTTTAGGTCATCATCTTGGAATGGGTCAGTTTGCATCTTCCCAAGCCTGACAGTTTGACATGACCCCGCAAACCAATTTGGATCAGTTCGCTCCTCAGGCTCCAAGCTCTACCCCTCTCCTCCAGTTAGGAAGTCAGACAAGGTCAAATGCTCCTCATCCAATTCGCACTCACTACATTACGCAAGTTGCTCTGCTCACCAAGTACGGTATACACATTGCTCTTCCGGTCACGTTCCTCACTATGGTCAAGACACGTTCGGTCCTACTTTTATGGTGCCTCGAACCTCATATCTTCGACGATCATTTGGATCGGCGCTCGGTACTCCACAGTATTCAACTATTACGAGCCATATATCCCCGTCTTCGACAGCTATCAGACCCTATGAGGCCCCTTATGAGTCTCACCACTCCCGATCCTTTGGTTCGTATTCTTATGCTTCAAGTTTGACTTACAAGGAAGGTTACGGTCACGGTCACGCTTTGAATGCTCGGGCTGTCATCTCTCCCACCGGGGTACTTCCCTCTGTGGTTTCATTTCTTGATGCCAATCTTGTGGCGGGGTCGTGTGGTCCTAATGCTCCTATTGACTCGTTCGAAGGAATATTGGTAGAGCCAATTAAGAAAATACAGGAAAAGCCTAGCGGCGAAAGTGTCGATAATCGCTCGACTCAAGCCATCTCACCCTACCAATCTCGCGCATCCGACCTGAAGGAGTCGAATCTTGACGCTTACATTGATGATTACATAAAAGGGTTCGTGCACGGGAAGCACTTACGGTGCGAAAATGTCTCGCCGCTATAGACCTTACCCTTCCAACACGGCCGCAACATACGGTAAAGGAAAGAAGGCATTGTGTACAATGGACGACATCAAGAAGGTACCAATAAATAGTGGTCCTCCAAGACAACGAGAACATTTTGATGATTTTGGGATACCCATGGGCTTAATCTTCAAGGCTTTAGTAAAGCTAGGCCTCCTGGAGCCCCTTAGAGACTACCATCCAAAGAGCTCAAATACACTCCTCGACATGAATGAGCATTGCACCTTCCATAGTCATTATGGCCACACAACCGAAAACTGTATAGCCTTGAAGAGAGCCGTCCAAGGGTTAATCGAAGCGAGGCAAGCTTGAGCGCCCCAATGGACCAAAACCGACGGACTACGTTCGAGAATGGTGACCAAGTCAATGACCAAGGTTCGGAACAAAGAGCATCAAGAATTTACTTCCAATGCTGAAGGGTAGAAATGTAGTCCGACAGCGAAGAGTAGCTAGACTAGGGTCTACCTATCCTTAAGCAAGATTAAAAAAAAAAAGAAAAGAAAAATAGTCTCTCAGTCAACCTTCGTAGGTTCTAGTACTTTTCTCTTTCAATCAAGTCCTCTACGGACATTGTAATCAATCTTTAATTTTCTATTAAAGAGTCTTCTTCTTTTCTTGCTAGACTTAAGACATTATTTGCACACCTACATTACATTTAATGAAATGTTTTTATATGATCATTTGCATTGCTCAACGAATAATCTCTTGAAATAATTAACATTCTGATTAATTGGTGTGAGAAAGTCAACTAATGCCATTAAGCCATACACTTTCCTTACCCCACAAAAGGCCTCCATCAAGCCATACACTTTCTCAATCATGCCCCCACCTTCATCTTGACCAAGTCAACGATGGCGGCAACGTCAAGGGACAACAAAAGGCCACTCAGCTTCGAAAGATTGACCCCGTGTCGACAACAACATAGGAGTTCGGCTTAGACCTCAAGGGTATCAAGAAAGTTAAAGCGGGGGCTCGCCTTGGCCCTCGGGTGCTTCGAGAAAATAAAAAAAAAGAAAGAAAAAAAGAAGTGCAAAAAGAGTAATACCCAGCTAGGCTGAAAATCTCAAAAAAGGGCAGTCTAGGCAAAAAACAGGGTTGCACATATAAAAAAAAAAAAAAAAAAAAGAAAAAAATGAGGCCAAGGACCCGGTCGCCCGTAGCTTGACGGACAGGCAAAATCAAAGCTCAGAGAATAAAAGTTGTCGATAATAATGGGGCAGTCGAAGCAAAGCCAGAAGCATTTCATAAGCCTGTAGGCACGTGCAAGAGGAAGCAATCAGAAGCAGCCGTCCAAGAATGACTTGGTCAAGGAATCATCCCGAGGCCCACGCCTCATCATCCAATCTTCTCATCCGAGCCTTTTCACTAAAGGAACCACAAATCCCATTTTCCAAAGCCTGAAACAGTCCGGCCGAAGCCGAACTACGGCGACCTGAGCTCCTCACAATGAGGGGAACGTAGGCAACCAGAAATGGTCCGGTCATAAACACATCCAAATTCCCGAAAACCCGGTCTCATCAAATGGCCTCTCCCATAGACACAGTCAGATTTCAGAAAACCCGGTCTCATCAACGACCTCCCTATACACAAACTTTTCTTTCACACCAGCCAACCTTGATCCACGACATTGGTTGACTTTCTCCTCATGATTAATAAGAATGTTTTTCTTCATATCGAGATTAATGGTTGAATAACCCGAACATTAATAAAGGGTTTTAAGCAATCTTGTGATCGTTGTAAATAAAACAAGTTTTCAGATGTCTTGACAAGTCTTCTCTTTCTACATCTTAGGAAAGATAGTGCTAAATGCGATTTTAAATCGGCGGGGGCTTCCATACACTTTTACCAACCTTTCTACGCTTATACTCTCTCAAAAGAGTCAAACCCAAAGCGAGTTTTTGTGCCTACATCGAATAAGGCCATCAAAATAACACAAAATCGGGATTTATTCCCACCTTTCGAAAAAATATGCCCCTGCATGTATACATTTCTAAAATCTTTTCTTTCACATCTTCTTAAGGTTGACTGAATGACTAAAAAAATAAAAAAAGGATAGGTTTTCCCTCTTCTGCTACAATTCGCATTAGGGCTGCCTTGGAACTCTTCAAAGTTGGGTCTTTGCCAAGCCATTCCTTTAAACTGGGGCTTCTTTAGCCATTTTTGGGGTTCGCATCGGGTTCTTCACTAGGTCCCTAGATGGATTCAGTTTTGGTCAGATCAACCTCAGGATCACTTCCGCAGTACCAATCATATTGGGATTTTCGCTAGGTCATCAGATTGGGGCTTCATTAAGTCACTTCTTCAAAACCTAAGACTTCGCCTGCTCAGTTCATCCAACCTGAGCTTTGCCAGTGAAAGGATCTTTCATGGGGCTTTGCAGAAAGTTCTTCTTTAGATCGGGGCTCCGATAAGTCGCATCCATCCCTAGAAGAGAGGTTTGGTCACTGCGACATCTACTTTAGTCTTTGGTTATAAAAGCCTATCAACTTCAAATGACAGAATGTGAGAAAGGAACATTCATCGAGACCCGAGTCTTAAACCCAGTCTCAGCCCAAGAGGGAATCCTAGTCCACGTTGACAACATCCCAGCAACAACAGCAGTTCAGTCCGCACCCAAGTGATATGACCCCACCTGCTTGAAACCCGTCTTAAACAATTTCCAAACACATTCCATATGTACATCCAGACCCAGTCCATACCATGTTTTCAAGAAAAAAAATCATCACCCCTAAGCTCAAGTAACGTGCCAATTGCTAATGATAACATTTTCTCCCAAAAAAGCGCCTCCGTTATTCCCTTTATAATGAGATAACGCCAGGCGACAGTTTCCTAATTGTCAAAAATCCAACTTTAGCTACCTCTATCACAGATTGAGAAGTACGCTCAAGTTACCCCTGTCTCCTCAATAGTGACGTAATGCCCTGTGGCCTATTTTACAAATTTATCCCTGTGGTTCGTTTTATTATTTTGTCCCTAGGATTCTCAATTCCATTTCTCAACATAATTAGAAAAATCCTAGGGTCCTTCTTACTTTCTTTACAAAAAAATTATCGGGTACGTCCCATTTCTTTACCAAAAATTATCGGGTACGTCCCATTTCTTTACAAAAATTATCTTCTTTACAAAAAATTATCAGGGTACGTCCCGTTTCTTTACAAAATTATGGGTACGTCCCACTTTCTTTACAAAATTATGGGTACGTCCCACTTTCTTTACAAAATTATAGGGTACGTCCCACTTTCTTTACAAAATTATCGGGTACGTCCCACTTTCTTTACAAAAATTATGGATACGTTCCACTTTTTTTACAAAAAATTATGGGTACGTCCCACTTTCTTTTACAAAAATTATGGGTACGTCCCACCTTTTTTACAAAAAATGACCGGGTACGTTCCGTTTCTTTACAAAAAATGATCGAGTACGTCCCGTTGCTTTACAAAAAATGATCGGGTACGTCCCGTTGCTTTACAAAAATGATCAGGGTACGTCCCACTTTATTTACAAAAAATTATCGGGTACGTCCCACTTTCCTTTACAAAAATTATTGAGTCCTTCCTACTTCTTTACAAAATCCATCCTTTTTCGCGATCTCCGTTATTCCAAGGTGAAGGAATAACATTTCGCTCTCTTTCGATCTCCGTTATTCCAAGGTGAAGGAATAACATTTTGACCTTTTTCGCGATCTCCGTTATTCCAAGGTGAAGGAATAAGATTTCGCTCTTTTTCGATCTCCGTTATTCCAGGATGAAGGAATAACATTTCGACCTTTTTCGCGATCTCCGTTATTCCAGATTGAAGGAATAACATTTCGCTCTTTTTCAATCTCCGTTATTCCAAGGTGAAGGAATAACATTTCGACCTTTTTCGCGATCTCCGTTATTCCAAGGTGAAGGAATAACATTTCAACCTTTTTCGCGATCTCCGTTATTCCAAGGTGAAGGAATAACATTTCGCTCTCTTTCGATCTCCGTTATTCCAAGGTGAAGGAATAACATTTCGACCTTTTTCGCGATCTCCGTTATTCCAGATTAAAGGAATAACATTTCGCTCTCTTTCGATCTCCGTTATTCCAAGGTGAAGGAATAACATTTCGACCTCTCTCGCGATCTCAGTTATTCCAAGGTGGAAGAATAACATTTCGCTCTTTTCTCGCGATCTCCGTTATTCCAAGATGAAAGAATAACATTTCGCTTTTCTTTCGACCTCAGTTATTCCAAGGTGAAGGAATAACATTTCGACCTCTCTTGCGATCTCCGTTATTCCAAGATGGAAGAATAACATTTCTCTCTCTATTTTCGATCTCCGTTACTCCAAGATGAAGGAATAACATTTCGACCTCTCTCGCGATCTCAGTTATTCCAAAATGAAGGAATAACATTTCGCTCTATTTTCGATCTCCGTTATTCCAAGATGAAGGAATAACATTTCGATCTTTCTCGCGATCTCCGTTATTCCAAGATGGAAGAATAACATTTCGCTCTCTCTTTCGATCTCCGTTATTCCAAGGTGAAGGAATAACATTTCGATCTTTCTCGCGATCTCCGTTATTCCAAAATGGAAGAATAACATTTCGCTCCCTCTTTCGATCTCCGTTATTCCAAGGTGAAGGAATAACATTTCGATTCAGTCAAAAGCTCGAACTACGACTCCGGCTTGATTCCCAGGGATACGTAGGTAGCCTCCTGTAGGTTCAGCCAATTTGTCACATATGACGCCCCCTTTCCCCAGTGGATTCTGAACTACGATTATGGCTTGATTCCTACTCGGGATACGTAGGTAGCCTTTCATAAAAGGTCCAGCCACTCGACCACTTTGGTCACCGAATCCATCTCGGCATTCACCAGATTGGATCCTTTTCTATCGACAACCCCACTCGCCCTGCAAGTGACGTTGCCGAGGGGCTTCTGTAAGTACCCAAATCTGGATCATGCCTTCCGGTTAAGTTTCCCGGCAATTTCGGTAAATTTTCCGGTAATTCCCCGGACTTTCCTACAGTTCCGGAAACATTCCGGAACTGTTCCAAATTAATTAAAGGCTGAAAGGAATGCTTATCAATTAAGAAACACGTTTTTCTTAATTCAAGGAATCCTTCTAGAAAACTGCCACCTTGCATGTTTCTAGAATTAACTGGATGTGGCTACTTATGTCGTGCGACATAACCAGCCAGGGAGAGTTCTAGAAGCTTGCCACCTTGCATGTTTCTAGAAGGAAAACGGTTAAGGCTTGTTATGTCGTGCGACATAATAAGCCCATGCAGGCAACCTATAAATAGAGGCCTTCACCTCTCATTTAAGGACACCTCTCCTTCACCCCTCAGTCTCCCTCTATAGGGAATACGCCCAGAAGCATCCCCTCTCCAGACATACCCCCTAAAACACACACTAATCCTCCAAATCACCCACCATTCAACCAATACACACATACACTTCCCACACACATCAAGAACCAAAGGTTCTCACTGAACCAAGACTCAATCCCAGCAACAGAGGTTGCTGATTTGAAGGCTCCTATATCTAACTTGATATAGGGAGTCGTGGTCTTCAAGGGTAACGATTTTCTACCCTTTTCCTTTCCCTATCTTCATTATATGTGAAATCTCTATGCTAAATGCGTTAATAATGTTGTATTCTGAATAAAGATGCATGCTTTAGTGTTATATTGCTTAGATCCATATCCATTTCCATATCATTTCATGTAAAGGCTCCGGCTTGACTTGGTTTTGCATGAACACTCGAGATGAGTGTGGATCCCGCATATCCACACCCTCTTGAAGTGTTCACCATTGACAAACTTGCTCTCTGAGATCTGTTTGTGAAGTAACTTGGCCATATTGGTGCCTTGATACCTCTGCAAATCCCAGCTGAAAGGTCTATGCAAAGTGGCTAGTTATGTCACGCGACATAGGCAGCCTATGTCACGCGACAAACCAAGCCAGTTTGCAGAAACTTCATATTTTCAGGCTGTAATCTGATTTTAACCCTCATCATGCTATAATTTGATGTCTATCTGCAATTTAGATAGTATCTATGTACATAAAATGCCATCTTTTCATTAAAATACCATTTTCATACATAAAGGTGCATCCTTTGCACCTAAAGCCCATTTTCATGCATTAAAATCATTCTTTTTGCATAAAAATTGCATCCCTTGCATTCAAAATCTCTTTTCACATTAAAGATGCATCCTTTGCACCCAAAAACTCATTTTCTTACATAAAAATGCATCTTTTGCTTTCAAAATAACATCTTTATGCATCATTTGTACCTCAAATGCTATTTTTCCCATAAAATTGCATCCTTTGCATAAAGATCATTTCTTTAAATTAAAAAGTACCATTTTACAATCAAAGGCATCCTTTGCAACCCTAAAATGTCATCTTTTCACTAAAAATGTCATTTTTATTCATGCATTCCCCCACGTCCCCATTAGCAACTCGGAACGGACCGGTGTAAAGATCCTATCTTTACATCGTTTCTTCCATAAAGGTTTCATTATCTCTTTAGAAAGGGACAACCTTGAACCCTATATCTCCAATTATCGCTTAAGATGAGTATGAAGCATACCTATGAGCTCGACCGTCTCAAAAGTGTAGGATTGATGGGCTAAGGACATTCCTTCCTAAAGAACCTCATCTTTGACTATAAAGGGAGTCATTCTCTCGATCACGCAAGTCCCGAGGTTAAAAATGCGATGATCACAAGTCCAAGATGAGGACGGGATTAAAATCCCGAATACATAAAATCCAAGAAATCCCGAGCGACAACCAATAAATGGTTTGTACGTCCGGAAGACGACTTGGGACATTCCCCCCCTTTATTTTCAAACACATGCACAAAAGAAAGCACGCAAGCAAGCACGATTAATGGAATCTTGAGAGACTTGCTCTGGCAAGGCACCTTGGGTGAACGACGATCCGTTCTTCCCAAGGGGTAACTTAACCTCCGAACCCATAAAACCTTTTTTTTAAAGTTTTGAGGTAATCAAAATGGCGTGGCGACTCCGTTTTTCAAATTAAACCGGATGTCTTCAAACTCGCGTGAATTTCCAAATACACGAAATTTGGGGCACACATTCACAGACCTGCGAGTGAAGCAATCCTCATCAAAAATTTCCTTAACTTGCTAGTCGACAAAGTCAACTCAAAAGTTGGGGGCCACTGAACATACCAAAAGTATCGAGCTGGGCCAAGCGAGTGAAGCCCAGTCCTCAAGCAATTATGGCCGCCACATTCTCAGTGGGCTAGGCCCAATTATCTCGAGGCCCATGGCCCATTCCCTTGATCAGTCGACTTAAGTTCATTGTCCGACCTACCAGGTCCCGACCTAACTAAGTCCGACCTTATGATCCAAGTCATGTTTTGGGTACGATCCAACTCTACCTATCGGTCAGGTCGACCAAACCTCAAGCGTCGACCTCGACACCTTGCGTGGTGTCGACTGATTACGTGCGCACGTGCTTATACTCTTTCCATAAGCGCTTCCTACAAATCGGGGGCCGTTTTAGGACACGTTCACACGATGCATCGCGTCCCACAAATCTCGGAGCCCGTGTAGCCGTGCCAGATAAACTACCTACATCAACTATAAATACATTACCACTACAACGGTTGAGGTAACTATGCAATTTTGTTATCTCGAATATCATCTTGTTCAATATATTTTTGCTCTCCAATCTCCAAATGCTTACTCTGCGCCCGAGGTCTAAGCGGGAGACACATCCAGGCTGGTCGTGAGTTACGATTTCAGTCGAGGAGCTAGGTGATCGGTCACTGCACGTGGAGGAAGATTGATAAGCACAATTCCTGCGGCATCAATAATAATAATAATAATAATAATAATAATAATAATAATAATAATAATAATAATAATAATAATAATAATAATAATAATAATAATAATAATAATAATAATAATAATAATAATAATAATAATAATAATAATAATAATAATAATAATAATAATAATAATAATAATAATAATAATAATAATAATAATAATAATAATAATAATAATAATAATAATAATAATAATAATAATAATAATAATAATAATAATAATAATAATAATAATAATAATAATAATAATAATAATAATAATAATAATAATAATAATAATAATAATAATAATAATAATAATAATAATAATAATAATAATAATAATAATAATAATAATAATAATAATAATAATAATAATAATAATAATAATAATAATAATAATAATAATAATAATAATAATAATAATAATAATAATAATAATAATAATAATAATAATAATAATAATAATAATAATAATAATAATAATAATAATAATAATAATAATAATAATAATAATAATAATAATAATAATAATAATAATAATAATAATAATAATAATAATAATAATAATAATAATAATAATAATAATAATAATAATAATAATAATAATAATAATAATAATAATAATAATAATAATAATAATAATAATAATAATAATAATAATAATAATAATAATAATAATAATAATAATAATAATAATAATAATAATAATAATAATAATAATAATAATAATAATAATAATAATAATAATAATAATAATAATAATAATAATAATAATAATAATAATAATAATAATAATAATAATAATAATAATAATAATAATAATAATAATAATAATAATAATAATAATAATAATAATAATAATAATAATAATAATAATAATAATAATAATAATAATAATAATAATAATAATAATAATAATAATAATAATAATAATAATAATAATAATAATAATAATAATAATAATAATAATAATAATAATAATAATAATAATAATAATAATAATAATAATAATAATAATAATAATAATAATAATAATAATAATAATAATAATAATAATAATAATAATAATAATAATAATAATAATAATAATAATAATAATAATAATAATAATAATAATAATAATAATAATAATAATAATAATAATAATAATAATAATAATAATAATAATAATAATAATAATAATAATAATAATAATAATAATAATAATAATAATAATAATAATAATAATAATAATAATAATAATAATAATAATAATAATAATAATAATAATAATAATAATAATAATAATAATAATAATAATAATAATAATAATAATAATAATAATAATAATAATAATAATAATAATAATAATAATAATAATAATAATAATAATAATAATAATAATAATAATAATAATAATAATAATAATAATAATAATAATAATAATAATAATAATAATAATAATAATAATAATAATAATAATAATAATAATAATAATAATAATAATAATAATAATAATAATAATAATAATAATAATAATAATAATAATAATAATAATAATAATAATAATAATAATAATAATAATAATAATAATAATAATAATAATAATAATAATAATAATAATAATAATAATAATAATAATAATAATAATAATAATAATAATAATAATAATAATAATAATAATAATAATAATAATAATAATAATAATAATAATAATAATAATAATAATAATAATAATAATAATAATAATAATAATAATAATAATAATAATAATAATAATAATAATAATAATAATAATAATAATAATAATAATAATAATAATAATAATAATAATAATAATAATAATAATAATAATAATAATAATAATAATAATAATAATAATAATAATAATAATAATAATAATAATAATAATAATAATAATAATAATAATAATAATAATAATAATAATAATAATAATAATAATAATAATAATAATAATAATAATAATAATAATAATAATAATAATAATAATAATAATAATAATAATAATAATAATAATAATAATAATAATAATAATAATAATAATAATAATAATAATAATAATAATAATAATAATAATAATAATAATAATAATAATAATAATAATAATAATAATAATAATAATAATAATAATAATAATAATAATAATAATAATAATAATAATAATAATAATAATAATAATAATAATAATAATAATAATAATAATAATAATAATAATAATAATAATAATAATAATAATAATAATAATAATAATAATAATAATAATAATAATAATAATAATAATAATAATAATAATAATAATAATAATAATAATAATAATAATAATAATAATAATAATAATAATAATAATAATAATAATAATAATAATAATAATAATAATAATAATAATAATAATAATAATAATAATAATAATAATAATAATAATAATAATAATAATAATAATAATAATAATAATAATAATAATAATAATAATAATAATAATAATAATAATAATAATAATAATAATAATAATCATAATAATAATAATAATAATAATAATAATAATAATAATAATAATAATAATAATAATAATAATAATAATAATAATAATAATAATAATAATAATAATAATAATAATAATAATAATAATAATAATAATAATAATAATAATAATAATAATAATAATAATAATAATAATAATAATAATAATAATAATAATAATAATAATAATAATAATAATAATAATAATAATAATAATAATAATAATAATAATAATAATAATAATAATAATAATAATAATAATAATAATAATAATAATAATAATAATAATAATAATAATAATAATAATAATAATAATAATAATAATAATAATAATAATAATAATAATAATAATAATAATAATAATAATAATAATAATAATAATAATAATAATAATAATAATAATAATAATAATAATAATAATAATAATAATAATAATAATAATAATAATAATAATAATAATAATAATAATAATAATAATAATAATAATAATAATAATAATAATAATAATAATAATAATAATAATAATAATAATAATAATAAAATAATAAATATTATTATTATTATTTTAGTTTTTATAATTTCATTCAAAGACTTTTCGAACTATTAATCAAACGGTCATACTTACTTATAATGATACATCAATATTTAAAAACTAAATTAACGAGCCGAACAATTCAATGGTCATAAGTTATCAGTCATAAGTTATCAGTCATCAGCACGTATTAATAAGCTAAATTAAACGGGCAGAAGAAAGTGTATATTTGTAACGAACAGAGGAAGTATAACTTTTACAAGTATTAGCTTAAAGGCGGGAGGGGGGAGGGCAGGTCTTGGAATTGGAAAGTGACCAAAATCCGGCCACATAGGTTATTTCAAATCGAGAATATGATGTTAATTAGTATAAAGGAATGACCCATATATAGGCAATGGCAGCCACGCTACTGCAAACTTGCCAAGAAACTAGCAGTCCCAAATTAACAATTTCTTACTATTGGGCTTTGGTTTGGACTACAGCAGTGGGCTTTTTGGATGTATTCAGGCTTTGGATTGCAGCTTCGGACTTTTGAATTTTGATAGGTCGGTCTGGTTTATTTTATTTTATTCTTTCTCCAAATTAACAATTTCTCTGTTTCTCATAATTTGTATAGATTACAAATAACTGTGTTGTTGATTTTAGTTGTGTTTAATTTATAATAAATTTATCTCCTTTGTTGAGAGTCGTTGATTTTCCTCTTCTCTTTGAAAGAGACATTGATTTTCCCTATTGTTGAGAGAGTGTGTTTGTTTGTCTGTTTGTTTTGTATCTTGAAATTGCAATGCATTCTACGGTGACGGTGACGAATCTCAAATCATATCAAAACAAAGAAGATGTCATTATTTTTGCTGCATAAGAACGTTCAGGGATTTTGAAATGTCTAGTGGACATTTATTCTTCAATGCAAATTTTCTATGTCAAATACTCGAAGCAATATATTATTTAAGACAAAAACTCATGTGAGAACATGAATACCCGTCTCATTCATGAGACGGGTCGGATCCATGACCCGCGCCAAGGTGTATCAGCGCTCGCCCAAGTCATTCCATGCCTTGCCAACAATGCTGTGAAAAGTAATAGTTCTGTAACATAATGTAATAATTGTATGCATATAAAGTAATAGTTTGTATACATTAAAGTAATACATATATACAGAAAAGTAATAGTATTTTTCACGCTTACTTGCAGTCTCGTGTAAGTATACACGAGACACATCTCGTGTGAGTTTACGAGACACATCTCGTGTGAACTCGCACGAGATGTGTCTGCGTGTGGTCCCGAGATGTGTGCGTGTAAACTGCACGAGATGTGTCGTGTATACTTACACGAGATGTGTCCGACCCGGATCATTCAGCCGTCTCATTCGTGAGAGACGGATATAATGTTCTCACTTTGAAGGAGGCAGAATCATTATTTAATAGGAGATTTCTTAAATATCGAATCGAGACAATATCCAAGTTATGCTTGTTGTAGAATTCGATTTAGAACGGTTGCAAGTTAAAAAATGAATCTGTTGACTGTCCGACTTTTGTTGCTCAGTGCCCAAAGATGGTGTTCTTTTTTAAGGCGACGTATTTTCATAGCTGACTTTTTAAAAATGTTTTTCAGCTTTCACATATTTCAAATGTGTCCACTCCACTAATAAATTCGCTAAAAATCTAACAAAATTTAGCCGCACTTATTGGTTCATGAACTCTAATACCCATGACCGACATAATAAATTCATAAAAAACCAATCAAAATGCAAAATTTTCAGAAATCCATGCTTACACATTACCTTTCCCCAAGAAAAAATTACTTTTACACCCAAGTATAAAAAGTATAAAAGTATTTTTTTTTCAAAAATTTTCACTTTTACCTTAAAAAAAAAAGTCTCATATTTAGGCTCCGTTTATTTGGGGGAAAATATTTTCCGAAAAATATTTTTCTCATTTTTCGGTGTTTGTTTCACACCGGAAAATGGGGAAAATATTTTTCGAAAAATATTTTTCCCACTTTTCTAAGTAAATTGATTTACGGATTTTTTCTAAGTAAAACATTTTTCGAAAAATGATAGCACCCTCACATACACACACACACACACCCACGTTACCCACCCCACATCAACCATCCCTACCTCATCACCATCACCACCCCCTGCCACCCACCCCACCCCACCACCCCTGAGTAAAAAAAAATCATTTTAAATTTATTTTTAAAAACACCTCACCCAATCCACTCACCACCCCTGCCACCCCACCCCCGTTTAAAAAAAATCATTTTAAATTTATTTTTGACAACTCCTCCCCCACTCCACTCACCCCCACTCAACTCACCACCCCCACTCAATTCACCCCCACTCAACTCACCACCCCCTTCCACCCTACCCGCCAAACCCCCACCCCCCCTTAGTCAAAAAAAAAAAAAAAAAAAAATCATTTAAAACTTATTTTTAAAAACTCCTTCCCCAATCCACTCATGTCCGGCTAAATCCCTTTGATAAATTTGTTAAGAGAGTGATCTCATTTTTTTGAAATTGTAAAAATAACATTTAAAAAAATAATAATTCAATAAAAACATTTTGAAAAAATTGTTAACATAGTGGTCTCATTTTGAAATTGTAAAAATAACATTTTAAAAAATAAAAATTAATAAAAACATTTAGAAAAAGCGAAAATTTAGTGACATAGATACGTTTTTTTTTGCTTCTTCAAAACTGATTTCCACAACTCCACATAAGCCTTTTTCCAATCTTAATTGGATGAATGAATTAAAAAGGGACCAGCAAATTTATAAAAGTAGAAAATAAAAGAAATGTTATTGTCATGGCCAATCCCAAGAGGTAATGGCAGAGATTCTGCTCCCCAAGGCAATAGGATATGACAAGGCTCCCCATTGTTTTCACCGGAAAATTACTCCAGAGAGAGGAAAATTCAACGGCAACAAATGGGAAGCTTGATTTCTGACGAATTTCTTTGGGCTTTGCGGATATCGAATTGCTCCGCCCCAATTTGTTTGAAATTCGTCAACACAAAACCACCAAATAAATCAACAGAAAACAAAATTTTGAAATCAGAATTTTAACAATTCACAGAACCACCAATTTGTTTAGGCGAATGAACGAAAGAAACAAAATTCACCGTTTCGTTCCTGCGTTCCGGAAAGAAGAAAAAGTGAATACAAGCCACCGATCTGATTGATCGAATCGGCGTGAAGATTAAGAATTTAAATAACAAATTTGAAATCAGAATTTAAAACAATCCACACAATTACAGATTCACAAATTACATTAATGCGAATGAGCAAAAATAAAAAGAAATAAAAAACATAGAAAATCACTAATTCATCTTTAAAAAATCATAGATGATGTTAATTGCCGGCGATTGAACAAATCGGCGACGAAAAGGGGAAAAACTAGCAACAAGACTTGACTGTGAAACC
Source organism: Adenophora triphylla var. japonica (assembly GCA_022495995.1). Lineage (NCBI taxonomy): Eukaryota > Viridiplantae > Streptophyta > Magnoliopsida > Asterales > Campanulaceae > Adenophora > Adenophora triphylla. The sequence continues at coordinate 191,870 of JAFEMH010002870.1, forward strand.
AATTATAATGAGGATAGCCTATAGGTGGCGATGGAGATGGTTGTAAATATATTGTAAGTGTTTTCTGCACCGTTGGATGTAGCTGGGCTCTATCTAGCGGTTTAGACCGTTAGGGTTTTATCGGCTCTGGGCCTGGGCTTCCTCCTTATGGTTTTGGACAAACTGCAATTAACCCCCTGTCTTTTTTTTTCTGACTTCCGGATCTGCCCTTACTCTTCTGTCCTCAAAAATCCAACTTTTTTTTTACTTCCTTCCTTCATTCCTAAAAGATTGTCTTGTTGTACATTTTACAACTATTAGGGAAGAGCTTCACCTTTTTGTACCTTATTAGATTTGCACTAACATTCATGCCTAAGTTTAAAAATGGGACATACTTTTTAGGACAAGTCAAAATGACAAATGGGACAATCTTTCAGGGACGAAGGGAGTATTATTTATTTTTTACTAATAGAAAGATCCTCTTAAACTTGTCAATTTTAATTTCCATATTATGCATATTTCTATTTAATTAGTTACTTAAGGGAGTTTTGATCAGTTAGGTTCATAGTTGTATTTCATGTGATTTGGTATGCTATGCTTATATAGCCGTTTCATGATGTTTGCTATGAATTTGATCGTTGTTCTTGCGGGAGTTGTCGCTTGCTTTCGCGAGCGGTGCGTATTTAGCCTTATATATACCCAATGTTGTGCTTATTGAAGAATTTTAATTTTAGTGAGACCCATATCTACTAAATCGATAAAAAAAATATAAAGGGATGTGACGAGTCGAACACCGCTCGTTGGAACGCAGCAGAACCAGCTCGCGAGACATGGTATATGTTTGTGGTGGAATTAGTTCATATACCAAGTTCATTGATAATGAAAGTACAAAATTCCTTGTTATGCATTAAGTTGAAATTCAGATTTGTGTAAAGAAGAAGGGAGATTGGCTTTTTCTGTTGTTGATGTGCTTTTGGGTAGAATTGGGTGAACATGGGTAAGTTTGAATAATAAAAAATAAAAAAATAGGATGCAAAATGGTTAGAAAATATTTGAATGATTGAAGAATTTGTTTGGATTTTATATAGTATATAAGTATTAATTGAAGTTTATTTGAAAAGTTTAAAAAAGTTAAATTATATATACTCCCCCCGTCCCAATAAAAGCTTCACTAATTACGCGTCCCGTTAGAAGCTTCACCTTTCCTTTTTTGGCAAAAAATCTTTACTATTTCCTCCACTCATTCTCTCTCCTTCATTATTTTAATACTCACAACACCATTATAATTTACTATTCCCTCCACTAATTCTCTTTCCTATTTTCAAATTACACTCACAACATTTTTTTTCTCCCATTTCCATAATATGCGTGCCGGACAAAAGGGATGAAGCAATTGTTGGGGCGGAGGGAGTAGGATATTCAAAATCTACTTGGTTTGAATTGGCTTTAGGTCAAATTAAGTCAAAAGGACAAATTTTATATTTGGGTCAAAGCAAGGCCAGCCCTGGCTAACCAAGCCCCAACCCTTTGTAGCAAGATAGCCCCATAGCACGCCATGCGCCCAAGATTGGCAGCCTTCTTGCCCTGCAAGCCTTTGCCATGTGCACCAAGCCTCCCCTAACCCTTTGACCCGCACACTCGCCGGTTCCATCGGATTTGACACTACTCCTCCTGCGGATAGTTCTTTTCTTCTCCTCCCCTCTAGCGGCGCGGCCCAATGAGATGCCTGATTTGGGATAGGGGGCAATCGTGATTAATTTAGTGAAGTTAATCAAAAAATATATACTCCAAACAAACGTCCCATTTGAAGCTTTACCATTTTGATGAGAACACACAAATTAAAAAAAGTGATGAGTGGGAGACTATGATGCACGGATACGTCACCCAGACATCGTATCGCGTATCCGATACGTATCGGATACGGATACGCATGAAATACGCCAAATACGGACACGTTTGCCCAAAAATTGGAAAAATTGGAAATCGAAACGACGAAATCGAAACGTTACCTTGTACTATTTGAAAACGCCATTCGATCGACGTCTTCGCGAACCCTAGCCTTGCTCCGTCCTAGCGATTGCCTTCCTTCTTCAAATCGATTTGCTCCGAGCGAGTCGCCGTCGCCGTCGCCGTCGCCTACCTTCTTCAAATCGATTTGCTTCGAGCAAGTCGCCGTCGCCTAGCAGAAGGTAAGTCGATTTTCAATTTTTTTCTTTTTCTCTGTTAATTTGCAAGCTGCGATTTTCAATTTTTTTTTCTTTTTCTCTGTTATTGCAAAGAAAGTGACGAAATGTGTATACTTTTTATATGCTTATATTTTATTATATTTACATTTTGATCCTTATATTTTTTTAAATTTACATGTTGGTCCCTGTACTTTTAGTATTTGCATATTAACCCCCCGTACCCGTATCCTATATTTTTCAAAAATGCCGTATCCCCGTATCCCGTATCTGCGTATCCGTATCCCCGTATCCGTATCCGTGCAACATAGGTGGGAGAAGGGTTGTGAGAGGAAAGATGTGAGTGTATATGATAAGTGGGACCCTTAATTTAAATGTGTGAGGAGAAAAAGTTAGTGAATATGACAAGTAGATTCCACAATTTAAGTATATGAGAGGAAGAAGTGAGTGGAGTTGACAAGTGAGACCTATATTTTTTACCATTTTAGAAAAGATGAAGCTTCTAATGAGATACCCATTTGAAGGAGAATTCTATATACAAGGCACCTTATATACAAGGCACCAATAATTCCCAAACTACCCTTCGTCTGTCGTGCTCGAAAGGACGACAAGAAGCCTTCATGTCGTGTACTTTTACACGACATAAACTAATTGGGTTAAATAATAGGTCGTATGAAATTATACGAAATTTAAATTTACTCTGTCATTAATTTCGTACACAACAACACGATATCATGTACTAAAATCGTGTATATCCATACGACATATCATAATGAAGGTGTTCTTCGATGATTTGCGACACGATGTTAATGATACGCATATTCTATGTTATATTATTGAATTGTGTTGTTAATTGAGCAAAATTTATACACTTATACATGACAAGGAACAAAAGTCATATTGGATCATACAATATCATATAACCTATCACATTTAAGTGATACCACTTTATTTATTTGGAGGAAACTCATGTAGATGAAAAACACTTTAAATGTCATTTAGAATGTAGAAAAAAATTAAAAAAAATAAACGAGGTAGCCGTATACCATTTTTGGCAAGATCGGGACACGTAAAACCCTAAAAACCCTAAATAATGGCAAATATTTGTAACTCAATCTCCATTTGGATTTTGAGGAAAGTGATGTAGATGAAAAACACTTTAAATGTCATCTAGAATGTAGAAAAAAATTAAAAAAAAAATAAACGAGGTAGCCGTATACCATTTTTGGCAAGATCGGGACACGTAAAACCCTAAAAACCCTAAATAATGGCAAATATTTGTAATTCAATCTCCATTTGGATTTTGAGGAAAGTGACGTAGATGAAAAACACTTTAAATGTCATCTAGAATGTAGAAAAAAATTAAAAAAATAAACGAGGTAGCCGTATACCATTTTTGGCAAGATCGGGACACGTAAAACCCTAAAAACCCTAAATAATGACAAATATTTGTAACTCAATCTCCATTTGGATTTTGAGGAAAGTGATGTAGATGAAAAACACTTTAAATGTCATCTAGAATGTAGAAAAAAATTAAAAAAAAATAAACGAGGTAGCCGTATACCATTTTTGGCAAGATCGGGACACGTAAAACCCTAAAAACCCTAAATAATGACAAATATTTGTAATTCAATCTCCATTTGGATTTTGAGAAAAGTGATGTAGATGAAAAACACTTTAAATGTCATCTAGAATGTAGAAAAAAATAAAAAAAAATAAACGAGGTAGCCGTATACCATTTTTGGCAAGATCGGGACACGTAAAACCCTAAAAATCCTAAATAATGGCAAATATTTGTAACTCAATCTCCATTTGGATTTTGAGGAAAGTGATGTAGATGAAAAACACTTTAAATGTCATCTAGAATGTAGAAAAAAATTAAAAAAAAATAAACGAGGTAGCCGTATACCATTTTTGGCAAGATCGGGACACGTAAAACCCTAAAAACCCTAAATAATGATAAATATTTGTAACTCAATCTCCATTTGGATTTTGAGGAAAGTGATGTAGATGAAAAACACTTTAAATGTCATCTAGAATGTAGAAAAAATTAAAAAAAAAATAAACGAGGTAGCCTTATACCATTTTTTATTTTATTATATGGTGTGTCGTGTCTAAATACACGATATTGATCTGTGATATTTCGTATGAACAATACACGAAAGTAATCAAGGTGTATCTCGTGTATTGTTCATACGATATAATTACCAGAAAGAAATACTATATCGTGTTTGTATACACGATATGTACCATGTATCTCGGGTCTATACACACGAGATACACCCTGAAGCCCTACATAAAATACGATATTCACGCAGACAATGGCCCCCCAACAGAGAAAAACACGGGTTGCTCTTGTACGTACACCCGTACATTTGTGACACCATTGTCCAAGAACACCCATAAATTTATACCCATTATTTTCATTAATTCTCATATCATCTAACACCATAGTATGGATTCTCCACAACATTCTCCAAGCAGCAATGAAGTAAGTTTTTAAAGTTATATTTGGTGTTTTGATCAAAATCGCAATAAAAATCCAATCTTGAAACGAAATTGTTTTTCAAGATTGGATTTTTAAATTCTGATATTACTCTATTTCGTGTTATATTATACGAGTTTTATGCTATTTGTCGTGTTTTTATACACGAGTTATGGTGTATTACCTCGTATTGTATAACACGATATAAATGGGTTTAAGTCGGGTAAATTTACACGAGATGTTCCAGGAACATCTCGTATAATGCTACACGAAATGTCATACGGCTTTGTTGCTTATTCTGCAATTTTCTAATTGATGTTGTAGGGACCGGATGTCAGTGATCAATTCGATACATCCCTATTATTTTCAAATAGGGATGATCTTGTTAAACACGTACGGGATATCGCGGCCCGTCAAAATATAACCCTTTCTATAGGAGATTCGAGGAAGACAAGTGGCAAGATCCTAGGCTGCGCGAAGATTGTATGCCATTTTGGTGGCAAGTACAGTCCGGAAAAACTAAAGATGTGAGGTTGACTAGCACGAAGAAGATTGGGTGCAATTTTGAAATCCGGGCCAAAGATAGGGGTGATGGGGTATGGGGTTACGTTGTGAAGCATGGTTCTCATAATCACGACTTTCCAACGTATCCCGAAGGTCATCCGTTGGGTAAATTGACTAGTTCGAATATGAGGAGGTGTGTAGCGCAAGTCGGTCTTCGGTGCGTCGAAATAACATTCTCTAACAATGTTAAAGAGGAAGGATGAGAAGAACGTGAGTACTCAGAAACACGTCCACAATGCCCTCACAAAATGCAAGTCACAAGAACGACAAGGAGATCCTCGCTTGACGGTTCATAAAAGCACTCGAGGATAAGCAATATACCGTCTTCATGAGGAAAGCTAACGAGAGTGACATGATCGGTGATATATTCTTCTCTCGCCGCGGCATCGGATATGCTTAAGCATTTTCCATATGTAGTACAAGGTAATTTTTTGATTTTTTTTAATGTTTTTTGACTCTGTTTTCCTCTACTTTTGACACATTTCTAACTTTATTTCTCTTTAAATGATACAAGGTGATTGCACTTACAACACCAATTGCTATGGAATGGCATTACTTGAGATTATAGGATTTACTTGACGGGAAGAATTTCACAATTGCGTATGCGTTCCTCCAAAATGAGAAAGGCGAGAAATTACACGTGGGCACTCAAGAATTTGCAAAGTCTTTTTCACGCTCCCAGCATGCCAAGCTTGTTTTCTTAGCGATCGTGACTTGGCTTTCATTAATGCTGTCCAAATGGTATTTCCCGAGACCGCACACCATTTGTGTCGAAGGCATATCGAAGTCCAGGGTATGCCGAAACTTTAAATATAACTAACTCACCCTAATAATAATTTGCAAGTCAGTCTTCGGTGCGTCCAAATAACATTCTAATAATAATTTGTAAAACTTTAAATATAACTAACTCACCCTATCAACCGTCATCGTGTCCAGGGTATGCCGAAACTTCAATAGATGGGGCATATCCACACCCGGCCCGTATCGATGCGTACCCATCTACGAGCCCTCGTGGCCCTCCGTCCATAACGGGTCAATCTCTCTCAGGAAAACCGGAAAGTGCTCGTATATCCGGGCACTGCAAATGTATGAAATAAATAAGTTAACAATGTTATAACCGTAAATGCATGTTGTAATTATTAAATGATTGTTAAATATTACCTCGAAAGACTCGAAACAACCGATACGCTTGCATCCGTATCTAGATGCCTTCCCCGACTCCCGGTATAGATATGCCAACCCAGTGTCCCCCAGGGATAGAGCCCCAGCTCTGTCAATATCCACGCACAATGAAAGGTAGTCGGAGGGCATCTTATCTGAGTCTTGTCCACGAACGGCGTGGAGCCCGGGAGGAACATGATGTACGTAGCGGCGCGCTCATCGTCGATCATGTCGGAAGGGGACTCAAAGGAGCGACGGAGGCCATCTAAAGAGTAGGTCGTCCCCTTCCGACATGTCTCGAGGCGTGCCACGATAGCGGCTACGTCGGGCTCTGGAACCGCCTTCCCAGCGGGGCCGCACTGAGCAGTGATGCCTACAAATTGAAAATGAAATAATTAATAAAATTGATAAAATTTATGAAATTTATAAAAAATAGACAACAAACAAGAATATACCTAGGATATGAGTGACGTCATGCATAGTGATCGTCATCTCGCCCCACGGCATGTGGAAGGTATTAGTCTCGGGAGACCACCGTTCCTGGCTTGCCGTTAGGAGCGCCATGCTAGGCGGCGAATGGTAGCATCATGTAGAAAATGGAGGCCGGTACCCTCAACACGAGCCCGCTGGCTCTATCATCCTCCGTAAAGAAGCGTGGGAGAACACATTGATTCCAAACAAAAAATTATAATTAATACTCCCTCTGTTTCAAGATTCGGATGACATTTCGTATGCAAATACCGAAATGTTGGTGACATTCGTATGTGTTCATACGAATGGTGACCAACATTTCGTGTATTGGCATACGAAATGTAACCGATGAATCGGTTACATTTCGTATACCAATACCAGACATGTTGGTGACCATTCGTATGGACACATACGAAATGTCATGACATTTCGTATGTTGGCATACGAAATGTCATCTGATTGTTGATAATGTTTTGCAAATGGCTATTTAATAAACAAAATCATATACTTACTTATCTAAAATCTGTTTGCCTTGTTTGGCGCTTCAACACCGGCTCACAAGTGGCGTTCTCCCATATCTTACGGGCTCGATGATGACCCAGAGCCGTCTGACAACTGGCCCAGACCTCCTCGGGCCGCCACCGGGGTTACTCTTGTTGCCACTCGTCATCCTTGGCCCCTTTCCCCTTTCTGCCCCGTGCCTCCCGCCTCTTGCGAGGCCTCACGAGATACACTCTCCTCCGCCTCCTCCTCCGCCTCCGCCTCCGCCTCCTCCTCCTCCTCCTCCTCGCCTAGATAAATGTGCCTCCTCTGCGCGAGATGCACCTCGGGACGAGTACGTGAAGATGAATCCTCACTAGAATAACTACTCTCGCTCACTATCACTCTCCTCGACCACATCAGGCTCGGCTCAATCACGACATTCTTGTCGTTCTTCTTTGGACCGTTTTTCAACCTTACTGCCATTTGCCTCCTCCGCCTTCCTCTTTCTATTAGAGGCGTCGCAGCGGGTTTACGTACCTACAAAAAATTAAATAAGAGACGGTTAATATTCAAGAACCGGTTTACATTTCGTATGACAATACCGAAATGTTTGTTACCATTCGTATATGTTCATACGAATTGTCACTAACATTTCGTGTATTGGCATACGAAATGTAAACTGATGAATCAGTTTATATTTCGTATGCCAATACCCGAAATGTTGGTGACCATTCGTATGAACATATACGAATGGTAACAAACATTTCGGGTATTGTCATCTGAAAATGTAAGCGATGAATCGGTTACATTTCGTATGCCAATACCCGATAAGTTGGTAACCATTCGTATATGTTCATACGAAACGCACGTCGACAACTTCAAATTTTAGGCACACAAATTCGTATTCGATTCAAACAAAAAACCCAAATTAATGTTACGAAATCGCAATTAGAACCATTTAGGATACGTTTAAACAACATTAAGCATTATATAATCCATTTTAGGCATAAATTTGTTGTAGGGTTTTCAAAATTAAAATCTAGGTTAAAACGAATTACTTTTGGAGCGGCGGAGGAAGAGACGGACTTTCCACCGGTTTTAGGGAGGTTTGTCTTCATCGGCGGTGGTGGTGATCGGCGGCGTTTGTGAGAGAGAGAAGAGAGACCGTCGTTTTTTGCTTTAGGTTTTGAGAGCGAGAGAGAGAATAGAACAGGGACACGGCGTTTGAAATGGAGAGGGAGGGGAAGAATTTTTTTTTAAAAGTATTTATATGAGGGTATTTTGGTCATTTTGTGCATGCCTTGTAAAACCATGCCTTGTATATAGTAGTACCCCCATTTGAATAAAAAGTTTGGATAAAAGGTGAAGCTTCAAATGAGTCGGAGGAAGTATATAGTAAAAACTCGATAAATTAGTAATGTATGGACAGATGAAATTTATTAATTTATCAATAAGTAGATAATTATTAAGTTAAAGAATTTTTAGCTTATTTGACGAATTTTCGATTTCTGGATGTACAAAATATTTTAAGTTGAAGACATCGAAAGAGTTTGAACTCCAACTAGATTTGAACTTTAAAAGAAAACAACTATGCAATCATATTTTCACTAAATTATAATAATTATTTTTTAATTTTTGAGAATTATTAATTTATGATTTTTGTGGTACCTAAAATTATAAAGGAATTATCCCGTAAAATTATTATCTTATTATTTTATCAATTTTTATGGCCCAAATCGAGAACAAACAAATTTATTATTTTGACAATTTATTAATTTATCGAGTATTAATTTAAAAATTTTCTAAAATAGTATAATGGTTATGGCTTAAATAAAGTATAATAGTTTAATTATCATTTTTTAGCAAATAAATTCAATTATCCTACCTTTTACCAATAAAATTAAAATGTAGCTATATTTTTGGAACATGAGTATTTTCTAAAATAATAATGGTTATGGCTTAAGATCATGTTTAATGGTGAACGAAAAATTTATTCACCATGTGAATGAAACTGACCTGTGAACGAAATTTCGCTCACGCCAACTTACATTCTGTAGTGGTGGACGAATTTTTTCGTTCACAGAAATATTTTTTAGGAGTATCCTAACAAGTGACCTATTATTTTTAGACGAAAATGCCCCTTTATCTTGCACATGAACTAAAAATAAAGAAGGGGTATTTTGGTATTTTAGGCACTAGCAGCGCCTTGGGCATCAGTAGCGCCCTGGGCACCAGCAGCGCGTGGGCACCAGCAGCAACGTGTCTAAAATACTAAAATACCCCTTCTTTATTTCTAGTTCATGTACAAAATGAAGGGGAATTTTCGTCCAAAAATAATGGGCCACTTGTTGATACTCCTATGGTGGGTATCCTAACAAAACCCATTAAAATTTTATCAAATATATACAATAATTTTTTTATCATTTTTAAATAGTAAAATATTAAAATTATGTCAAATATTATAAAATTAGACTCTATTTATAGAGAAAAAGAAATTATAAACATTTTTAATATTTTTATTTCAATAATATAATTTCAAAAATTTCAAAATTATAAAATACACATATAGCCATGAACGAAATTTTCGCTCACGAATTCGTTCATGAAATGAACGAAACTCAATTTCGTTCATGGCCATGAACGAAATTTCGTTCACCACTAATTATCATGAACGAAATTTCGTTCACGAAATGACTCTTGGTGGTGAACGAAATTTCGTTCACCGTTAAACATGCTCTAAATAAAGAGACAACTCCAATTTAGTTCCTACAGATAGATCTGACAGTAATAGAGAAGAAAGTAACAACTGCTAGCTCTATATCTATAGTATAAATAAGGAAAGTGGGATGAATAGTTGTATGAATAGTGTCAAAAGTTTTTTTCCATTTTACCCTCACTAAGTTGTCTCTTTCCCATTTTGCCCTCACTTTTAATTAAAAAAAATACCACATGTCCTCGAACACGGGCTTTTACTAGTTATAATACAATTATCAAAATCAATTTTTTCTATTTTGAAATACTATTTATCTGACATCAAACAACCATTTCCAATCATAATTATCAATATTTTGGTATCAAAATAATTTTGAATAGGTATTGTTATTAATATTTTTAATATGATGAATAATTTCAAAATATGATCATTATTTTAATTAATTATATTTTTAATTAAAATAATAACTTTGTAAATAATTACTCTATTCATCGCATTTGAAATTGCAAAAAATTTCATTTTGAGTTTACCACTTGAAACTGCAAAATCTCAAAATGAAAAAGTTTTAATACTTTTAAAATTATACTCACAATAATACCCATTTACTATTTTCAACCTCACTTCCTTTCTCCTATCCCATTATTTATACTCACAACATCTTAATTTTATATATTCTGCGATTGTTTTTTTTTTTTTTCGTAATTTCAAATGAAACGGAGCAAGAGTTATTTATTTTGTAAATAATACTTTTAACATGATTATAATTAATTAATGCTTTAACAATGAATATCAAAATTTGGTGTAGTATTAAAATTTGGTGTAGTATACTAGTATTAAGTAAGCAAGATAGAAAATTTGCGTACATATCAAATTTTGGTACCTATTATTTTCTCTATCGTATCAAATTTTGGTACCTATTATTTTCTCTATCGAAGATACTAGTCCTTCAAACATAATAGATATATCATAATTTACTTTGATATCAAACTTTGTACTCCCTCCGTCTCACCTCAAGTTTCATGGGTGTGCTTACACGCTTTTTAAGAATTTTTTTTAAAGTGGGTAGAAAATTTGAGAAGAGAGAATGTAAAAGTTAAATGTGTGATAGGGAATAGAATATAAAAGTTAAAAATCTATAGTATAAATTAGAGTTGGGTGCTACAGTTGTTTGAACAGTGCCAAGCGACAAAATTCTCATTTTACCCTCATACATTTGTCCCTTTCCTATTTTGCCCTTAAAAAAAATTAAATTAAAAAAAAAAACACCCGTGTCCTTGGACACAGGCATGTACTAGTATTTAATAGGAAAGAGAATGAGTGGAAAAAATAATAAGATAATGATTGATTTTTTTGTAAATATGTTAACTTTATAAGGGTATAATGAATAATTTTTTTTTATAAATATATTAAGATGATAAGGGTATAAATATATGGAAAACTTTCCATTTAAGGAAGGGAACCTTGAAGTGGGATGACCCAAAAAAAAAAGGTGGAACCTTGAAGTGGGACTTGAAGTGGGACGGAGGGAGTATTTGATATCTATTGTTGAAATTGGCCTTGTGACAGAATGTAAAATTAAAGAACTCTCTCAAAAATGGAATGAGTGCTACAGATGAGTCACAGCCCCAAAAAATTCCATTGTCAGGAACGGTGGTGGCATTGGCAATTTCAGAAATTTTTAAGTGAATGCACAAATTACATTATAAAGCTTCATTATAAAGCTTCAAGGAAAAATTAGAAACCTAACATTTTAACCACTGAAACGAGACAAGCTAGTCGATTAAGTGGGTGCAAGTAACTGATGTCAAGTAAATGCAGCGGAACAAAACGAACAGAAAAGATTGAATAATTCCTCGTCAAAGGATCTTAAACAACCAAAATAACGAACAATTCAAAGGGAACGTTCGACCTCTTCGAATCCACGAATAGGGTTTAGCAAGCCAAATTGACTTCAAGGAATAACCTCAATTTTGCAAAGCAAAGTAATTCAATAATAAGAGTTCTAATCTAAAAACACCAAGAAAACAAGTATTTAAATGACCTAGGAAAGCTGAAAACCTAATTAAAACGGAATTAAATAAATACCCAAAATACCCCTACTTAATGTTTGCGAACTGGACAAAAATTGAAAATCCCGTCTTGAAAATCCGACGCAAGCGCGGCCGCCCTCATCCTCTGCGCGGTCGCGCACCTGTGCCGAGCTTTCCCTTCGTCAATCCTCCTTCGTGCGCGGTCGCCCTCGTCATGTGCGCGGTCGCGCAACAGTGCCGCACCTTCCCTTTCGTCAAACCTCTTTCGTGCGCGGTCGCCCTCGTCATGTGCGCGGTCGCGCACATCCCCAGAATTTCTTCGCCCTCTGCTTGATCCGTAACTTGTGCTACATCATTTTCCCCCACTTTGAAAGGATTCGTCCCCGAATCCGCATCACTATATAAAGGATCATCCGGGTAAAAATCAACCAAATCCGACACATTGAATGTAGGCGAAATATTCCAACCAACCGGCAAATCCACCACATACGCATTGTCATTTATCTTCTTCAACACTTTGCACGGACCAATCTTCTTCGGATGAAGCTTGCTATATGTTCCTTGAGGGAAACGTTCCTTTCGTAAGTGAACCATAACCATATCCCCCACAGAAAACACCTTTTGACGCCGTTTCCGATCCATGACTTCCTTGTACTTTGTGTTGGACTCTTCAATGTTCCTCTTCACCTCCGCTTGCACGTAATCAACCATCTCGGCCAAATTTTTCGCAGCAACGCTATACCCCGGTAAGCTAGGCAACGGAACCAAATCCAAAGTATGAGTAGGAGCCCTCTGATAGACTATTTCGAATGGAGACATCTTTGTAGTTCGATTGGTCATGTTGTTGAAGGCAAATTCAGCAGTAGCCAACACTAAATCCCACTTCTTGGGATGATCACTACACAAACAACGGACCATGCTACCCAAAGTTCGATTCACCACCTCTGTTTGGCCATCAGTCTGCGGATGAAAAGAACTGCTAAATTGCTTCCAAAGAGTACGCCAAAAGTGACTGAGGAACTTCGTGTCACGATCAGAGGTAATAGTCTTTGGAACCCCATGCAAACGAACAATTTCCTTGAAAAACAACCCCGCAATATGTGCAGCATCAGCAGTCTTCCTACAAGGAATAAAATGAGCCATCTTCGAAAAACGATCAACTACCACAAACACTGAATCATTGGACCTTTGAGTACGAGGTAACCCAAGCACAAAGTCCATAGAAATATCCACCCATGGCTTATCAGGAACCGGCAAAGGAGTATACAACCCCGTATTTTGTGACTGCCCTTTATTCGTCTGGCACACCATACACTTCTGCACAATCTTGTAGGTATCCCTCCGGATTTGTGGCCAAAAGTACTTCTTCGTAACTAACTCAACTGTCTTGTCACGCCCATGATGACCATCTCTATGAATCTCATAAATAAGACTCTCTCGGACAGAACCCTGCGGAATACATAACTTGTCCATGAAGAACAAAAAACCATCTTGCAGCAAAAATAAGCTAGCTTGAACACCATCACGACACTTGGCCCAAGCATCTGCAAAATCAACATCAGTCTCATACAAGTCCTTCATACACTCAAACCCGATAACCACATTCTTCATAGTAACTAACAAATGTGCCCGACGACTCAAAGCATCCGCAACCTTATTAGTCTTCCCACTCTTGTGTTTGATAACAAAAGTAAAGCTTGCCGCAAATAAGCCACCCAACGAGCATGCATACGTGAAAGAGATTTCGACCATTCATATACTTCAAAGCCTCATGATCAGTGTGAAGAACAAATTCACGATGCAATAAATATTGCTCCCAATGCTTAATAGCCTGAACCACTGCATAAAACTCAAGCTCATAAGGTGTCCACTTTCGTTTAGACTCCTCCAACTTTTGACTCATGAAAGCAACCGGCCTCTTCTCTTGAATCAAAACAGCCCCTATCCCAATCACAGAAGCATCCGTCTCAAGCTCGAAAGGCTTAGAAAAATCCGGTAAAGCTAATAAAGGAGCACTAGTCAATTTCTCCTTAATTAGAGCGAAACTAGCATCCGCCTCATCACCCCAATGGAAACCACCTTTCTTCGTACATTCGATGTCGGAGCCACAATGGAACTAAAGTCGCGAATAAAACGACGATAAAAAGTAGCCAAGCCATGAAAGCTACGTACCTCGCTAACGATAGTGGGAGTAGGCCACTCTCGAATAGCCTTTATCTTGTCGTCATCAACTTGGATCCCCTCCGCAGAAACAATGTATCCCAAGAATAATAATTTATCAAGCATAAAACAACACTTCTTGAGATTTATAAACAATTCATTCTCCCTCGATACTGACAACGGCGTAAATGCCCAACATGGTCCTCCTCCGTCTTGCTAAAAATCAAGATATCATCGAAATAAACAACCAAAAACTTACCATTGAAGGGCTTCAATACTTGATTCATCAAACGCATGAAAGTACTAGGTGCATTTGATAAACCAAACGGCATCACCAACCATTCATACAATCCCTCTTTGGTCTTGAAGGCGGTTTTCCATTCATCACCGGGCGAACACGTACTTGGTGATATCCACTCTTTAGATCAATTTTAGAAAATATCTTAGCACCACGAAGCATGTCTAGCATATCATCAAGACGAGGAATGGGAAAACGATACTTAACCGTAATTTTATTAATAGCCCGACTGTCTACACACATACGCCAAGTCCCATCTTTCTTAGGAACCCAATAGAGCCGATTTGCCTGAGGGCTCAAGCTCTCCTGAATATAACCCTTTTTCATAAATCCTCCACTGCTCCTTCAAAATAGCATGTTCAAAGGACTCATTCTATAATGAGCTAGATTAGGAAGAGATGCACCGGAACCAAGTCAATGTTATGCTTTGAATATTACGCGGGAGGCAACCTGCGGCGGCTCATCGGGCATAACATCACGATACTCATGTAACAAAGCCTCCAAAGACTTGGGAACCAAACAAAGCTGAACCAGGACACACCCTTTCGACCACCGCAAAAACACATGTAGCTTCATCAATATCACTCAGTAAATTCATTAGCGGTCAAAGAGAAACAATAGGCTTCTTCATCTTCTTAACATTAGGATCTCGATCTCGTAAAGGACACAAGTTAAAACGTGCACCATCTTTCTTAAATTGAAGAATATTATCTCTCCCCTTATGTACCACATCAAGATCAAATTGCCAAGGCCTCCCCAACAATAAATTGCAAGCAGTCATATCAATAATGTCACGAGAGAATAGCATCCTTATAACGACCGATAGAAAGGAACAAGACATTGTTCGTGTACCTTAATTTTGCCGACGGAGTTGATCCACCCAACGGAATAGGGCGTAGGATGGGCGGGACCTCCAATTTTAACTTGTCCACCAAATCACGAGCCACCAAATTCTCACTGCTTCCACTTTGTCAACAATGATCGAATATCGAAGTCCTTCACCTTCCCTTTGGTGCGAAAAATGCGTGCCTAGTTTGGATCCTCCTCCTCCTTCGGCGTAGTCAACATAAGTCTATTAACTACGAAAGACCCATGCTCTTCCACACCCTCGTCATCACCATTGGGATCCTCCCAATATTCCGGACCATCTTCCTCCTCTCCGTCATCACCGGTATCATCACGATCCACCATATTAGTACTCTTACGGAGGTGACAACCGCTAGAAATATGCCCGGTTTGCCCACACTTAAAACACTTGTTACCAAAAGTTTTGGCGTAAGGGTTAGTGTTTTGTTGACCGGTAGGATTATTGGGCTTTCTAGTTTGTGTCGGTGACTAGGCTGCGGGAACATCATTCTTCTCCTCAGACGCCTTAGCACCGATAGCATGTGTCTTATCTTGAGCCAAACCCTTGCTTAGGAATAAGAACCTCCAAAGTTCCTAACAATAGGGCGAGGTCTAGAAAGTTGCTTCTCTACCGTTGTAGCCACATCGGTGCGTCCTCCAAAAATTCATGAGCATGCAACTCCACCACATCTCTGATGTTGGCACGAAGGCCGATGCGAATCTCGAAGCTTCTTTGAACATCCGACTCTCCCAAATCACAACGAGCCGATAGAGTATGGAATTCATGCGAATATTCCGCCACACTTTTCGCCCCTTGTCTACACTCCAAGAATTTTTGATAGATAACATGACCATAATTCTTGGGTAGAAAACGCCAGACGCAAAGCTAGCCTCATCGTGGCCGTATGCGAGATTGGCTCCGAAACTCCACTACGCGATTGATTACTCGGTTGCTTCCACCACGAGAAGCACCCCCACGCGGCTTATAAGGCTACATATGGCACCTTCCCCGTCCTCAGGAATACTCATCAACGTGAAAAATTTCTCAACCTCTTCTAACCGGTCAGAAAATTCGATCATATTCAAATCACCCGAAAAGATGGTAAATCGGCCTTAATTTTCGGTACTTGTTCATGAAAATTATTACCTTCTCTTCTCCCATGGTTTCTATCACCACTTTAAGGCGGTGGAGCTCGACGGCGGCCCTCCCTCGATCTTCCTTAGGTTCAAACTCGCGTCATCTACGTGCAGCGATTTCCTTGACCCTCGAACCACGCAAAGCCTCCAAAAGTTCGGCATGTTGGCGATCTTGGATTCTTTGCACGCTCAGTAGCTTGTCGCTCCATACGATCGAGGATCGCTATAGCACGCGGCTTGGTTATCGGCGTTGTTGCCACCGTTGTTTCCCGCCATCTCTTCCCGAGGATCGGCTACGCTCGATACCAATTGATGTCAAGTAAACGCGGCGGAACAAAACGAACGAAAGATTGAATAATTCCTCGTCGAAGGATCTTAAACAACCAAAATAACGAACAATTCAAAGGGAACGTTCGACCTCTTCGAATCCACGAATAGGGTTTAGCAAGCCAAATTGACTTCAAGGAATAACCTCAATTTTGCAAAGCAAAGTAATTCAATAATAAGAGTTCTAATCTAAAAACACCAAGAAAACAAGTATTTAAATGACCTAGGAAAGCTGAAAACCTAATTAAAACGGAATTAAATAAATACCCAAAATACCCCTACTTAATGTTTGCGAACTGGACAAAAATTGAAAATCCCGTCTTGAAAATCCGACGCAAGCGCGGCCGCCCTCATCCTCTGCGCGGTCGCGCACCTGTGCCGAGCTTTCCCTTCGTCAATCCTCCTTCGTGCGCGGTCGCCCTCGTCATGTGCGCGGTCGCCTTAACAGTCTGCACCTTCCCTTTCGTCAAACCTCTTTCGTGCGCGGTCGCCCTCGTCATGTGCGCGGTCGCGCACATCCCCAGAATTTCTTCGCCCTCTGCTTGATCCGTAACTTGTGCTACATCAGTAACCCATATAGATATAGAGTGCCTTAGGTCCGCCACTGATCAGGAACAAAATTCTACACATTCTCAGCGATTGGAATCTCGTTTCGTGAAGGATAAGGAAACTGGATGGATGATCCCAACTACAATCCGACCGACGTACCAAACGCGTAAAGGTGATAGTATAACAGAACATGAATGGAATTTTCATTCCTTTTATACCCTCGTCTAGGGCAGGGCCGCCCCTAAGATTTTGAGGCCCCGATGCAAACAAAGAAAATGGGCCTTTTTTTAATATTGAATTTCACTTCTACAATAAAAATAAAAATTAGTACTAACCATAACTTTTCTATTTTTTTCTTTTTTTAAGTTTTTGATATCCAGATTCACATTTCCTAACCATAACACCAAAAAGCTCAATCATAGGATACAAACTTATGTAACTAGAAACATACAAATTAATCCAAAAACCTACTCCTGATTCAGCCATACATACATCCCTAATAAACAAAAAGATTAACTCTTTCCGAACAGCACACTGCACAACACAACCTTTTCCTTCCAAAATTTTATCCCATACAACTCAATTGACAACTAAATTCCATGCATAAAATGAAATTCAAGTCTTATAAACATAATATCAACTATAGATAGTATAATAAAACATATAACTTAATCAAATACCCAAATGCCAACTTAAAAAACATCAAATGGCCACATATCACGAACAAACATACCTTAAACCAAGTTATCCAATACAGCTCAATTCATACCAATTTTCATGCATAAAACGAAATTCACGCCTCACACACACAATACAAACAATAAGAGCATGATAAAACATAAGATTTAGCCCTAATTCAGTAACCTCATGAGTCTTCTCAAGATCTCAAGATTTAGCCCTAATTCACTAACCACAAAGTTAAGGAGCGAATCAACCTGAATTTCGTAGATCTGGCCGGTTGGAGATGAGGAAGACGAAGGAAGAAGAAGCAGAGGGCCGCCTGGAGCGAAGGAATCAACCTGAATGGCTGAATTTCGTAGATCGAGCCTGAATTTTGACCTAATCTCGCCGGTTGGAGATGATTGAGGATTGAGGAAGACGAAGGAAGAAGAAGGCTAGAGGGCGCCTGCGCCTGGAGACGGGAGAGAGAGAAAGAGAGCGAGAGGGAGACGATTGTCGATTGAGGAAGAAGAAGACTAATGGGTGCCTGGACTGGAGACGGGAGAGAGAGAAAGAGAGCGAGAGGTAGAATCATCTGCTGGGTGGGCTAATACTAAGGAAAAAAAAATTGGGCCCCTTCACAATTGGGGGCCCTGTGCAATTGATCACCTTGATCACCTCCAGAGGCGGGCCTGGTCTGGGGCTTCCAAACGATTTTGTCAAAAAATTCTTAGTCAGACAGTCTTTTATATATTGTGCAGCTGTCAACTACGTACAAAATAATCAACTCCTTCTGTTATACGGAGTAAATTGTACGAAGAATAGAAATACAGAATACCATGAAATGAATATTGAACATCAATGACCTTGTGATTCAGCCTCGACCTGTTCAGGTTTCACCTCCCACTTCTTAAGGCGATGTTGAGCAGTCGCTACCTGAATATCATATACATATGACTAACAATTCTCCTTGACCAATTCCAAAAGACAAGTGCTTATAACGTCACACGATGATATATATATATATATACGTATATGTATATGTATATGCATATGTATCTTTCAATTTCAATGGTATATTAATAGCAAGATTTAGAATTCCATTTGGATAATTAATCTTTCTTAAATCTTTAGTTAAAATTCAATCAAATCAACCACTAAAAATGTGAGACTATTTGTATGAAACGGAGTATACATGTATATACGTGTATATATATATATATATATATATATATATATAGAGAGAGAGAGAGAGAGAGAGAGAGCAAGAAAGAGAAGAGTACGCCTATTTACCTGTTTATTCCAATCAGTTCTGTAAGTAATCACCATAAGTACAATTGTCTGTGCAAGCGTACCCAGTAACATTCCAAGCCAAACACCCTACATTTTGACGAAATAGATTTGATCATATACCTATTTTGTAATCTTATAGATGTTGAGATTGCTCGGAACATTTTATAAAATTAATACTATAATCCAAAAGCACAAGCAACTAAAAAAGCAAGACTCACTTTGACATGATAGTTGAGAACATAGCCAAACACGACTCCAATGGGAATCCCTACCAAATAGTAGCATCCGATGTTCACAAACGCTATAATGCTTTGGCTCCCCGAACCAATTGCAACACCTGTAAAACAGCAGTAAAGTGTTACTCCCTCATTCCCGGAGTAAATGTCGCACTTTCCATATTGGTTTGTCCCAAAATAAAAGCCGCATTTCCAAATAAGGAAGTATTTTTTATGTGATTCAAAATTAGAGTCTAGTAGGACATTACTAGCCTTAATGTCCCTATGAATTATAGGTGTCTCCAAAGTATGCATATAATATATCCCCTAGCTACCCCTTTAACTATTTTAATCCTTGTTACTCAAGATAATGGTAACCTAGTATTGGGCATTGACAAAGAATCGTTGGATGATGGTGTGTCGGGAAGCCATTGGTCACGACCATTGGTGGATCTGCCCCAACCGCAATTTATTAAAACTTGTCCCCCTTTGTGTGAAGAATAAAATGCACTACTTTTTTTTTTGCTCCCTTTACTTGATGAAAATATTTTTGCACCCCTTTTTGAAAAAATATCTGGCTCTACCGCCACTGGTCAAGACTACCCTTCTAAATGAACTCATAAATTAAGATCCGATCCATATCCATACCCTTCTCAATAAACACAAAAGTTATGGGACGGAGGGAGTAGCAAACTAGTACAAGCTTATTAATCTTACTATTAGATAAAAGAAATTAACATTATTCAAAAAAAATTGGTCCGAAATATCAAACTTAAGCATAGTAGATTAAATAAAATGAAATGACTGAAGAAGTGTATGTACCAGAAAGAACTGGCTGGATGCTGTTCAAGAGGATGGAACAAGCCAAAAGAGGTGATAGATCAGCAACTGCTGCCGCCACTAGAGTACTTTCGGTGAAAATGTAGGCCAGACGACCCCGAAAGAAGAGGAAAAATATAAATAGAACAAATCCAATGGCAAATGATGTTAACACTGTCATCAAGATTGAGAATTTGGCAGCACTGGAACTTCCCCTTCCAAGCTCATTTGATACCCTTACACTGCAAGTTTTCATTAGGAAAACAACAGATTAACAGAATTAGAAAATATATACTCCCTCTGTCCCAAAATGAGTGTCCAAAAAATTCAAATTTGATGGTCAAGAGAAAATTTGAAATTTTCTGGACATTCACTTAGGGGCGGAGGGAGTACATATATGCACATAACGTTTTTTCTTCATAGGTTAAGTTGGAGGGCATTTGATTTTTCAACATTGATCCCATCACATTGACTTTTCATGTTCTGATGGTGAGTGTGTGTGTGTGTGTGTCCAGTATGACAAGTGATATAGTCCCTTCGTCCCACATACCATTTCTCTTAGTGTTTTAGCGCGGAAATTAAGAAAAAGTGTAAGTGGTGTAAGTGTTGTGAGAATGAAAAATGAGGTAAGAGAGAGAATGAGTGGGATGAATAGTAGGTTGATTTGTGTTGTGAGTATAAAAGTAAAGTGGGAGAGAGAAGAGTGGGAGGAATAGTAGAGATTCTTTGACATTTTAGGAAAGAGAACCGGTATGTGGGACGCCAAAAATGGACAAAGAGAAATGGTATGCGGGGACGGAGAGAGTACACTTTAATACCTAAAGTTTTGAGTGTATTTTTTACTTTCATCAAACTTTGAATAGTCAAATGGGAACATCATTTTGGGGATGAGGGAGTATAAGAGTAGTACCTTGCGGCAGCCAAGAAACCAAGAGAAATCATCATTTCCCAACCATTAATATTAAGGCTGCAAAAGGAAAAGTGCGTTAAATAGTTAGCCAACACGGAAATGAAAAAACATTTTGGTTGTGAATAGGTTTGCCATGGGAGAGAGGCTAAAGTAGGAAGCACACCAGATGGAAAGAGCATCAATGGCCACCTCAGCATTTGCCAAGTTTCCCGTTAACAGAACCAATACAGTGTTGTACCACAGCTCCAAACTGCCACATAAATCACAAGACAAAAAGGCAAAAGTCTAAACTAAGAAAAGGGAAAGAAGGGTAATACTAAAGTTAAAAAAAAATGGTTTACAAAATGATGTGTCATGATTTTGTTGGTGATGAGTGTGGCGGGTCCACAATCGATGGAACCAATAAAATATTGTCACCTCATTTTGTATCCATCTATTTGTAAACTTCTTTAGTACCCCTAGCATTGCCCGGGAAAGAAAATGTACTATTGGGAACTATGGCAGCTCATTCTTAGCCAATATATTTGCAACAATCAAAAATTATGCATGTACAATGTTGTTGGTTTAAGTGTATCAGAAAAATTAGAAACTAACCTATCATTATAGCAGATCAAAAGTAACCAAAACACACAAATCATATCAAATGATGCTTTCAACATATCAAAGTATTCAAATTTACTTCATATTGGCTAAAATGTAGTCGCTACACATTTGTGAATACATAAGGCATCCATGTATTCAGTGAGAAAGCCAGGAATTTTTGATAAGGGGGTCAAGATAAATTTTTTATAACGATTATAATTGAGGTATCCAATTTTTTTATACAAGGGGGTCTAAATAATAATTTGGTGCAATTTTTTCTTAAAATTAAGGGGGTCAAAATGTATATTTTCATCATTTTTAGTAGTAAAAAGTCATTTTTAAAAAATTTAAAAGGGGAAAAATTGACACGTTCCAAATTTGAAGGGGGTCGACCGACCCCCATAGCTTCAACGTGGCTTCGCCACTGCATGTATTCATCTTTACTACTGATGTGTGGATTTTATACATATTGTTTTACCTATGTTTCCGGTTGATTTATAATGATTTTGGATGTATTTAGATTGATTTTGATGTATTCGAGTGACATTTTGTAAGGTGAGGTTGTGCGAGAAAACAATATATTTTAAGGGTAATTTTGTCATTTCCTTTATATTTGGTGGTGGAATCTCATGGTGCCGACAAGTGCAAGTCAATTGTCAATGAACAAGGTCAAACACGGTCAAGGGACGAAGCTCGGGGTCAAACAAAGTCAAGGGACGAAGGCCAGGTCAAGCGGAGTCAAAATGGGGCAATTCTGCAATTGGCACGAGTGGGGAACGACTGAAGAAGAAGGGAGCACGAGTGGGGAACGACTGGAGTCAAGCCATTCCAAGCAAACTATTCAGAACGAGTGGGCACCTTGGGCACGACTCGTTCTCACGAGTGAAAGCCAAGGTAATTGTCAAGCATTACTACTCAGCACGACTGGAGGCTTGTGGCACGAGTCGTTATCACGACTTGGACTGAAAGGCACGACTCGTGCTAATTAGCACGACTCGTGCCCAGGCGCGTATCATGACGTCAGCAGAGCAGTTGGCACAGATTTTCAAAGATTTAGTTTCTTTATTTTTCCTGATTGCCTTAGGAGTCAAAGGGAGACTATAAATATTTCCTTTAGTTTTTATTATTGGGTACTTTGGATTTTATTTTCTTGCCTAGGTTTTGGAGGATTGAAGGATTTTTGCTCTTTAAGGTTTTCAATATTTCTTCAGGTTTGATGTATTGTTATTCATATTTTGGGATTGTCCTCATGAATATGAGTAGCTAAATTCTCTTTTCATGGATTGGATGTAGTATTCGTCGGATTTCTATGCTAGTATAATTTTCCAAAACTTTCTTGTTCATGTTTGATTAGATATCTAAATTCAATTTTAGGTTTTAATTTTATTTTAACCTTTAATTGTTAGGTTTTGAATAGTTGCACTAGCGTGGATTGTTCATAATTTAGGCCATTATTTCATCAATTGGATTCGATTGTTGACCTAGCGGAATACAATAAAATCTAGATTCATATGTTCTCATTGTTCTTAATGAATTTCTTGATTATTGTTTTGACCTAGCGGAATCTACAATAGGAGAGAAATAAGAGGGTTGCAATCCGCACATCGAACGTCCCAACCCTTAAATTAAGTGAACGAATCTTTGAACAAGATTGTTAATTTTATCATGATAAATCTAGTATAGAATGAAGATGAATATGAAATCCAATCCGTGAATTCCTTTGATCTGATTAAATCCTAGTTTATTGCTTTCTTGTTTTCTTGAATTAAATAGTTAATTTCTTGCTTTAATATTTTAGTTAATAAATCCAAATCAAAAACCCCATTTTGTTACTTTTAGCATTAATTAAATTTACTTGTTAAATCACACGAGTCTCTGTGGTTCGACCCTTACTATTGCGTTGCTACTTCGGTGACTTATGCACTTGCAAGGTTTTTATTACACAGTGGAAATTTTCTCCATCAAGTTTTTGGCGCCGTTCTTGCAGGACTTGTTGTGATTTTTAACAAGTTAATTTAATCGGTGCATGTTTGGTCGCCGGTCATTGGATCCTAATTTGGTTCCTTTGAACGACGATATAGGCCCGAGTTGAGAGAGGCATTCCCTCTGCCTTTCAAGTGAGTGGCAGATACGATACTTACTGTCAGGGACGGAAGAAGAATTAAGTGAGTTGGAAACTTCTTCCACCGAGGAAGAAGAAGAATTTAATTTTGTAATGGCGGACCAAGTCATGAATGCATTTGCTAGGCCAAGAGTCGACACATCGGTGTCGTGCATAGTGTTGCCCGATGCAAAGACTAGCTTATGAAATAAAAGGCCAATATTTTAATATGCTTCCAAACTTTCGTAGTTTAGGTTTGGTGAGGATACTTTGGCATTTACGAGAGAATTCATGTCATTGTGAGTGGGTTCCCTATAAAAGAGGGTGTTACAATGAGCATTTGAGGCGAAATGTTTCCCATATGCATTGAAAGACAAAGCCAAAACTTGGCTAATTCTTACTTCCTCCACCGTACGCATCATTTACTTGGGATGCTTTACATGATGCTTTTTCTTATTAAGTTCTACCCTTATAATGCATTGACGATTTTAGGGTAAAAATTATGGGATTTGCACAGAACCTGGGAAGCCTTCCGTGAGGCATGGGATAGATTTAGGATGTTGCAAATTCAATGCCCTCATCATAATTTTCCCGCTTCTATGTCGTGCATCAAACATTTTTATGAGGGCTTTATCCCTGAATACCAATCCATGGTTGATAATGCGCAGAGGTAGTTTGGGAACCAAGACCGTACAACAATGCCAGGAATTGTTTGAGATGTTGAGTGCTAATTCTCAACAAAAAGGTTCTAGGGGAGCAGCAAGGGGGTAAATGAGGTCGGATTGAATAATGAGATTGCTAAGCACTTTGCATTGCTCAACCAAAGATTTGATAAATTAGCTTTGCAAAATGCTTCTTCTTCTTCTATACCTTCTACCGCTCATCTTGTGTATGATAGTTGTGTTACGTGCGGCTCTAAATCTCATGATTATAACTCGTGTCCCGCTACTAGTTCCTTTGGCTATGAAACCGAGCGGTACGAGGCGATGCAAGGGTTTGGTCAACGATTCCCACCAAACAACAATCGGTTTGGGAACAATTACAATCCCGGATGGCGCAAGCGGCAAGACATCCCAATTTGTCATGGGGTGGAAATCAACAAAATAAGACTCTTCATCCCCAACCACTCTCCGCGAGGGGATTTACGAAAGGAAGAAAGAGCCTTGGGAAGAGGCAATGGAGCGGATGAGAGCGGAGCAACTTCAAGCAAAGGCGTAACGGAAAGAAGCATACAACAATCAAGCTGCGCAATGAAGAAGTTGGAGACCCAAATGGGTCAATTGGCGAGGCATTACAGGGACGACAACCGGGTACATTCCCTAGCCAAGGGGAGCAAGCCAAGGCCATCATCACCCTACGTGGTGGCAAACAGGTAGATAATCAGGTAACTTCTTCTTCTCCTGCTAAACCCCCTGTAATTGATTCCCCTGTTGTGGAACCCCCGATTGTGGAAAATATTGTTGTTGAGGATGTTGTGTACGAGGGTGAGGAGTGCTAATGGATTGGGACAAAAAGTGAATGTAGAAAAGTCGATCCCAAGCCATATGTACCTCCTGTTCCTTTCCACTGGCCCGATTCTTGAGGAATAAGCTTGATCACCAAATGAAAGAATTGATTGACATGTTTTCAAAAGTTAACATAAATTTGCCTTTGTTAAATGTGATCAAGAATGTTCCTGCATATGCCAAATTCTTCAAGGAAATTAATTCCAAGAAAATTCAGTATGGGAAAGATGAGATTACTGTTTTGGATGAGAATCTGTGGCCGTAGTCAAACATAGTCTCCCACCAAAATGAAAGACCCAGGAGTTTTCTAATTTCCATCACTTTGGGATTCGCACACGGTAAGAGCTATGCTTGATCTCTGGGCAAGCATTAATTTGTTGCCATATTACATGTACCTTGAGTTAGGTTTGCCAGAGCTAAAACCCACTATGATGGCCTACAACTTTGCGATAGGTCCATTAAAAGACCGATGGGCATCGTAGAGGATGTTTTAGTTCAAGTTGGTTCATTGATCATTCCAGTTGATTTTGTGGTTTTAGAGATGCCTCGCGGTGAGGGCGATGCCGTGATTCACCCATATTCTTGGGAGACCATTCATGGCAACAACCAACACCGTGATCAATGTTGGTAATGGTACTACATCTAATGACCGTCATGCAAATGAAAAGATTGAAATAAATGTATTTGATGTAATGAAAAATGCGGTGGGTCATGATGAGTCTTGCATGCTTGTGGATGAGTTGGATGAAGTTGATGATTGTGTGAGTGAGATTTTATGGCATGTGAGAGATTGTGAGGAGTTGGAGTCATTGATTTCGATGGGCGGTGAGAAAACTAGGGATAATGCGGATGCTCAACTGATGGCTGTGGATAAGGCCGACGAGCACCATCCTATTGATGGCCCGTTTCACCCCTAGGCCACTTCAGTGAGAAGTTGGCGCCTTCTATTGTGATTCCCCATCCTTGAGTTGAAAACTTCTTCCTTCTAATTTAAAATATGCATTTTTGGGAGAGAGAGAAACATTACTGTCATAATTGCATCGGTTGTCCAAGACCAAGAGGCCCGATTAATTCTTTGTTTTGTGTGAATATAAAGAGGCCATTGGTTGGACATTGAAGGACATAAAGGGAATTAGTCCCACAATGTGCATGCATAGAATTCATCTCTTGGATGGGGCCAAGCCGTCTAGAGAGAGACAAAGGAGGCTGAATCCTCACATGGAGGAAGCCGTGAGAAAAGAAGTCCTAAAATTGCTAGATGCAGGTATCATTTACCCGGTGGCTGAAAGTGAGTGGGTAAGCCCGGTACAAGTTGTACCAAAAAGATCGGGCATTACTGTTGTCCAAAATGAGAAAGGTGAGGATGTGCCAACAAGGGAAGTGGCCTGGCCTTAGGATGTGTATTGACTTGAGAAAATTAAATCTTTGCGACCAAGAAAGATCACTTTCCCTTGCCGTTTATTGATCAAATGCTAGAGAGATTGGCCGGGCATTCTTACTATTGTTTTCTCGATGGCTTTTCGGGGTATAATCAGATTGCCATAGCCCCTGAAGATCAGTCCAAAACCACTTTCACATGTCCATTCGGCACATATGCATTTAGGAGGATGCCTTTTGGGCTTTGCGATGCACCTGCGACATTTCGACGGTGTATGACCTCCATTTTTTCGGATATGATTGAGAGGTGCGTTGAGGTTTTCATGGATGATTTTTTACATTATAGGGGATAGTTTTGATGATTGTTTAAAAAATTTGACATCTGTTTTGAAAAGGTGTTGTGAAACCAACTTGACTTTGAGTTGGGAAAAGTGTCATTTTCTTGTGAAGCATGGGATTGTTTTGGGTCATATTGTGTCAAGTAAGGGGATTGAGGTTGATAGAGCTAAAATTGATGTGATTGCAAAATTACCTCCCCCAAATTCGATCGAGGTGTGCGAAGTTTCCTAGGGCATGCGGGTTTCTATAGGCGATTCATAAAAGACTTTTCAAAAATTTGTAAGCCTTTATGCAATACGCTTGCCAGATACGGAGTTCATCTTTGACGAGAGTGTGTTGATGCTTTTGATTTGCTTAAGAAAAAGTTAACATGTGCCCCCATTCTGTCTAGTCCCAATTGGTCTCACCCTTTCGAGATCATGTGCGATGCCTCAGATTTTGCTATTGGGGCTGTTTTGGGGCAAAGGGTTGACAAATTGCCTTCTGTTATCCACTATGCAAGTAGAACACTTAATGATGCACAACTGAATTATACCACAACTGAAAAAGAATTTCTAGTTTGTTGTGTTTGCATTGGAAAAGTTTCGTTCTTACTTGCTTGGATCAAAGGTGATTATTTATTACGATCATCTTTGCTTGAAACATTTGTTAAATAAGAAAGATGCTAAGCCTCGTTTGTTGAGGTGGATGTTGCTATTACAAGAGTTTGATGTAGAGATCCGGGATAAAAAGGGGACTGAAAATGTGGTGGCGGATCACTTGTCAAGGCTTGAGGACTATTCGTATCTCAATGTTGAAGAAGGTTTGATTCCGGTTAATGAAAATTTTCCGGATGAACAACTTCTTGCTGTACATGTCCAAGAGCCTTGGTATCTTGATTTCGTTAATTACTTGGTGTCTAATATGTTCCCATCACAATTCACTTATGACCAACGTAAGTTCAAGTCGAGATGTGAAACATTACATTTGGGATGATCCTTACCTATGGAAAGTTTGCCCGGACAAAATTGTTAGGAGATGTGTTCCGGACCATGAGCAGAGTAGTGTGTCGAGATTTTGTCATGAACTCCAATGTGGGGGTCATTTTAGTGGCCAAAAGACCGCTAGGAAAGTGTTGCAATCGGGTCGTATTGGCTACTCTGTTCAAAGATGCTCAAGCGTTTTGCATTAGGTGTGATAGATGTCGACGGTCGGGGAACATAGGGAAGAGAGATGAGATGCCTTCTGACATAATTTGATAGTTGATATTTTTGATGTTTGGGGCATTGATTTTATGGGCCCATTCCTCCGTCCCATGGTTTTCTATATATACTTGTAGCGATTGATTATGTTTCAAAGTGGGTGGAGGCAATCGCCCGCACAAATGATGTAATGTTGTTTGCAAGTTTGTTTGTGAGAATATTTTCAGCGGGTATGGCATGCCACGAGCTATCATTAGTGATCGGGGACGCATTTCACAAAGGGTGTTCAATCAGCTGTTGAAAAAGTATGGGGTAGTTCACAAATTAGCCACGGCCTACCATCCTCAAACTTCGGGCCCAGTAGAGGTGAGCAACCGCCAAATCAAAGGGGCGCTTGAGAAACAAATGATCGCCAATCGCAAGGATCGTCTCGAAAATTGTGTGACGCATTGTGGGCATATCGGACGACATCTGAAGACCCCTATTGGCATGAGTCCATATCGTATAGTTTACGGAAAAGAGTGCCATCTTCCGGTTGAATTGGAACACAAAGCTTATTGGGCCACCAAAGAGCTCAACATGGATTTGGCTCTAGCGAGGAGAGAAGAGGTTACTTGATTTGGATGAGCTAGAAGAATTGCGACAAGACAGATTATGAGAGTGCAAAATTGTATAAAGAGAGGACTAAACGATATCATGACAAAAATTTGAAGCCCAAGTTCATAAGGCCGGGTATGAAAGTCCTCCTCTTTAACTCTCGGTTGAAACTCTTTCCGGGAAAGTTGAGTTCTAGATGGTCGGGTCCATATGAGGTAGTGCATGTGTATTCGCACGGAGCTTGAGTTGAGCTCAAAGATTTAAAAAGATGGCAGTGTTTAAAGTGAATGGCTACCGAGTAAAACCATATTATGAAGGAGTGTCCATTTTGGAGGATATCGATGTGGTCGAGTTGGTGGACGTGAAGGAGGACACCTAGTTCTGTTAAAGCATAATGTCGAGCTTAACGACTGTAACCAAAGCGCTGATTGGGAGGCAACCCAATGGAGGTAATATTTTCTTGTTTTTACGTATTTTCGTTTTAGTTTCTTCATCGTTGCATTTGAATTGTCTTGTGTCTTTCGTGGTCTATGCCATGAGGACATAGCATGATTTAAGTGTGGGGGTGGTGGATTTTATTTTATAAAAAAAAAAAAAAGAGTCTTCCGCTTTTATGTGTTTTTTTTTTTTCGTAAACGTGTCGAACTACGGTGACCTGAGCCTATTCTTGTGGGTAGTCCGCCCACATTAATGGGGACGTAGGCAACGCAAGTGCGGTCAAAATGTGTGTCCAATGCGACATGCAGTGAGTCTAGCCAAAGACATTAAAAGGGCGGCTCAGGAGAGACAACCCGATTTGTATGTATATTTGTAAATTTCTTTTTTTTTTTAAAGCGGGTGCTTCTTGAAAGGTATTTCTTTTGTTTATTGATGTGCAGGAAACGTGCGTGGAGGAGCTAAAAAAAAAAAAAAAAAAAAAAAATAAAAATCACAGGCCTTTAAAAAAAAAAAAAAAAAAAAAAAAAAAAAAAAAAAAAAAATTGAAAAATTTGAAAATTGGCCCAGGCAGAGCACGACTCGTGCTCCTGAGCACGAGTGGGAGCACGAGTGGGGGTGATACTCCTTCTACTCAGAACGATTGGAGGTGCGGGAACGACTCGTGAGCACGAGTGGACATAAGGGCACGACTCGTGCCAAATAGCACGACTCGTGCTAAACTCAGATTCAAAAACAGCAGTTTCCAAAATCATTTCAGTCGTGCCCTAGTTTAAGAACTCAACAGCCGCCCCCTCTCTCCCTCTACCCTATTTCAAAAATTTCTTTCCCTCTCTAAAAAATTCCTTACCCAAAGCCCTAAAATCTCTACCCCTAACCCACTAAACCCCTTCCCCACCATCTTTGGCCTACCCTAAACCGAAAATCAACCCCCAAATCCTTCCTTTTTGGTGATTTCTTTGAAGAAAAATTGGAGCTTTGAAGGTTTTGTGGGTTTGCAAATTACTTGGTGTGGTTGTCGATTGGAGCAAAATTCTTGGTGGGGTGAGTGCTACATTGGTCTTCTTCTTCTTCTCCGACCATCTTTGCAGTTCCGGTGAGATTCCGGCGACTTTTCCGACCAATTTTCCGGTGAACTCAAGTGTTCAAAGGTAATTTTTTTCAAGTATCTGCCGTTAATTATAAGCTGTGTTGATGGTTAGTTGGGGTATTGGAGAAAGTTGGGATTGTTTGATCATTACTAGTGTTTTGAAATTATTCTGTGTTGTGTGAAGAAGGGTTGATATTGGTTGGGCATTGCTCTTGTTTGGCCAAGTTTTCTGAGTTGAGTATTATTGTTGATTGTTATTGTGGATAATGGGAAGAACAAAAGACAAGGGTAAGAGACATTGAAACTTCGGCTAGGAAAAAGGCGGAATATTGTGATTGAGGAACCTACCCAAACACCCGATGACTTCATGGGTTTAACTAAATTAACTGACTCCCAAAAGAATAAATGGAGGAACCTTGCTAATGGTAGAGATATCCAAGTAACTAGATTCTTGTGCGAGGATACATTGAGAAAATTGGGATTGTATGGTTTGGTTTCAGGGTTAATGAACAACATTGGATTGGGTGGTTTCTTGGGAAAAAGTGCGGGGGTATACAAGCGAGTAACGCTTGAATTTTTGGCTCTTGTAGAGACGTGAAGAGAATGGGGTATGGAGTGTGCGTTTTAACACTAATGATATTACGAGGGTTATGTCTTATGCTGCTGCTAGGGATTATTTGGGTGTGAGAGAGCCCCAGGAGAGTGGTCAGAGAGAGATAGGAGTGTTGAGACATTTTTCTTCGAGCTGACAGGGAAATATATGCAAAAACCTTATGTGGTTATGAAATCGCTCTCCCATCCCGCGTGGAAACTCCTTTATAGGGGTTTATCTATGACTTTCTATGCTAATGGAGAGCCGGCGCAGATGAACGCCCCCTTCGCCCGCAACCATGGAGTGTGCTTTATCCTCGAATACTGTGATTCCGGATTGGATTGATTTGTTTTTCAGGAGGTGTGAGGCGCTGGGTGTAAATGGAAACGGGAATATCCCGGTTGGAGGTATGGTAACGTTGTTAGTACAAAATTTTGTGCGTAATCATCCTAAGTCTGTGGGGAATGCGAATGGGCCTCTGTTCTATGATCGGTTCTTCTTATACCGATATGACTCTTTTGAGAGAATTTCTGGGCAGAATGAGGCATTGACCTTTACTTATGGTGGAGAGAGGACCTTCAGGTGTGCGCCGGGAGTAGTCTTTCCTAATGGCCCACATGCTAGAGATTGGAGAATGCCATTTGTGGCAGACATGACATTGAGAGATTTGAAGAGAGATATGGGAGAAAGGGTCAGTGATGAAGAGGAAGAACAGCAGCAAAGCGACGGCGGGGTGGTGATGACCACCGGATGGGTGGCGGTTCCATCTTTGGGTCGAGTGGAGGTTTTGCAGGACATGGGCAAGATCAGGCGGGTATGGGAGGAGCTTTTAATTATTGGGGTGACATGAGAGCATATCTAGATGCTCAATATCAGAGAGAGGCGGAGGAGAGAGAGAGGAGATACAGAGAGGAGTGCGAGGCTCGGGAGGCGCAGAATCGATGTGGCGTGCCGGTTTGACTATGTGGATAGGCGGTGGGATGCTCGGGATGATAGGCTAGAGGCGTTGGAGGACGGAGTAGAGACCGCGCGCATAAGAATGGTCCAGCCAGCGGCCAGCTTTGGAATGCAGCGGCATCGAGCCCCACAGCTGAGTTTGGCCGGTCCCGGACGAGCATTTTCGGGAGATGATACGGAGAGCCGAGAGGAGAGACAGGCGCAGCGGCCCGTGAGGCCCAGGTTTCCGGATGGGGGCTTCGGCCCGCGATATTGATAGTACCGTTTCTTATACTCTTCCCTTTTACATTTAAAGCTGTCCTATTTTTATTTTTGGTGCACACATTGAGGACATTGTGAAGTTTAAGTGTGGGGGAAGGGCGGTGCCTTTATCGTATGTATATAAAAAAAAAAAAAAAAAAAAAAAAAAAAAAAAAAAAAAAAAAAAAAAAAAAAAAAAAATATAGAGCGGCTAAGTGAAAACCCGCAAGGGCACTTAGGCAAAAGGTGAGAATTTGAGCGAAAACATCTTTATTCACCGGCGTGGAGACATAAGGGGGAGCTAGGAGTTCGGGTAGGAAAATTTTTGGAGATGGAGGTTCGGGAATAGAGGCGTTAGGATAGAAATCCTCGTGCACCTTGGAGTAATAAGGGGGTTGGAGAAAAGCATGAGGTAAGTTTTTGTTGAGCATCCCTTTTTCTTAACATTAACTTTTTATCGAGGAGTACGTTATGTAGTGTGAGCTAGTGTGGGGGAAAGGTTAGGACATTTTAGTTTCCCCCACTAACATTGTGAGGAGCCACTAGTTTGGACGATCATTTTTATCATGGAGTTGGATGTCAAGCTAGGGCCATTATTTTCTTTTGAGGAGTGTTATGGAGACGAAGTTTTGTACACTCCGGTATCATTATATTTGATTAGTATTGGTGGTTAGAGGAGGCTAGGTATCATTTTCTCCCGCACATCTGTTTTAGACCAATTTTAGATTGGAGTTAGGATATTACTCAGGGACGAGTAATGGTCTAAGTGTGGGGAATTTGATGTGTGGATTTTATACATATTGTTTTACCTATGATTCCGGTTGATTTATAATGATTTTGGATGTATTTAGATTGATTTTGATGTATTCGAGTGACATTTTGTAAGGTGAGGTTGTGCGAGAAAACAATATATTTTAAGGGTAATTTTGTCATTTCCTTTATATTTGGTGGTGGAATCTCGTAGTGTAGACAAGTGCAAGTCAATTGTCGATGAACAAGGTCAAACACTCTGGCCA
This sequence comes from Adenophora triphylla var. japonica, assembly GCA_022495995.1. Classification (NCBI taxonomy): domain Eukaryota; kingdom Viridiplantae; phylum Streptophyta; class Magnoliopsida; order Asterales; family Campanulaceae; genus Adenophora; species Adenophora triphylla. The sequence continues at coordinate 225,165 of JAFEMH010002870.1, forward strand.
AGGGGACGAAGCTCGGGGTCAAACAAAGTCAAGGGACGAAGGCCGAGGTCAAGCGGAGTCAAAATGGGGCAATTCTGCAATTGGCACGAGTGGGGAACGACTGAAGAAGAAGGGAGCACGAGTGGGAACGACTGAGTCAAGCCATTCCAAGCAAACTATTCGAGCGAGTGGGCACCTTGGGCACGACTCGTTCTCACGAGCGAAAGCCAAGGTAATTGTCAAGCATTACTACTCGGCACGGGAGGCTTGTGGCACGAGTCGTTATCACGACTTGGTAGAAAGGCACGACTCGTGCTAATTAGCACGACTCGTGCCCAGGCGCGTATCATGACGTCGGCGGGCGGTTAGCGCAGATTTTCAAAGATTTAGTTTCTTTATTTTCCTGATTGCCTTAGGAGTCGAGCGGAGACTATAAATATTTCCTTTAGTTTTTATTATTGGGTACTTTGGATTTTATTTTCTTGCCTAGGTTTTGGAGGATTGAAGGATTTTTGCTCTTTAAGGTTTTCAATATTTCTTCGGGTTTGATGTATTGTTATTCATATTTTGGGATTGTCCTCGTGAATATGAGTAGCTAAATTCTCTTTTCATGGATTGGATGTAATATTCGTCGGATTTCTATGCTAGTATAATTTTCCAAAACTTTCTTGTTCATGTTTGATTAGATATCTAAATTCAATTTTAGGTTTTAATTTTATTTTAACCTTTAATTGTTAGGTTTTGAATAGTTGCACTAGCGTGGATTGTTCATAATTTAGGCCATTATTTCATCAATTGGATTCGATTGTTGACCTAGCGGAATACAATAAAATCTAGATTCATATGTTCTCATTGTTCTTAATGAATTTCTTGATTATTGTTTTGACCTAGCGGAATCTACAATAGGAGAGAAATAAGAGGGTTGCAATCCGCACATCGAACGTCCCAACCCTTAAATTAAGTGAACGAATCTTTGAACAAGATTGTTAATTTTATCATGATAAATCTAGTATAGAATGAAGATGAATATGAAATCCAATCCGTGAATTCCTTTGATCTGATTAAATCCTAGTTTATTGCTTTCTTGTTTTCTTGAATTAAATAGTTAATTTCTTGCTTTAATATTTTAGTTAATAAATCCAAATCAAAAACCCCATTTTGTTACTTTTAGCATTAATTAAATTTACTTGTTAAATCACACGAGTCTCTGTGGTTCGACCCTTACTATTGTACGTTGCTACTTCGGTGACTTGTACACTTGCAAGGTTTTTATTACACAGTGGAAATTTTCTCCATCAACTACATATCAACCTCCAATTGCCAAAAGCAAGTTTAATAGCAACTCTGTTCCACAAAGATTTCCCACTTTTTTTAGATGATTTTGATTGAATTTGATCAATAATTTTATTCATCCAAATGAAATTCTAAAACTTGTAATGGATACAACATTAGAAGTACTATTAATGACAAGTTTTAGATTTTCGTGTTGATAAATAAATTAACATAAAACTATCGGTCAAAGTTCAATCAAAGTTATCTCATTAAAAAGTGAGACTATCTTATGGGACAGAGCGGGTATCGTTTAAGGTTGAAGACATGCAATAAAAAGCTCTGAATCTTAAACTTAATCCATAGACGAGACCTTGGCATCACTGGTCCAACACCTCGAGATAGGTTGCAACATCACCGAGTAAAATGTCAAGTCCGAGTTTCTAAGCTAGTTTTCAGACTTTGATAAGCAAGTCGTAATTTAGTTGAACTCTGGATGTAGACATGATTAACACATCAAACCAACAACAAATTAATATTACATGGTTCCAAGAAGAGTTGCAAAAAAGATAAGATGATCATACCAGAGCATAACACCAGATGACATAGAAAGCTTGATGACTGGCCAGAGATCCTTAAAAGCCAAAAATGAAAAACCTCTCCAAGTCTCAGGACACCCTCCACACAACACAAACATAATTTGTCCAATATTTGGGATCCAAAACGCAAGATTTGTAGATATCATGGCACCCGCAAGGCCAAACTTGTACTTAACCGTCAAAAGCCACGAGAGGAAAACGTGGATTGCAAGTGAAAACGCAGCCAAGTATGCAATAATCATGTTCTTGCTCTGTGCTTGTAGGAACATTTGGCAGGTGAATGATATAATGAAGGAGAATATAACCGGGATAAACCAGCGTGCAACAATTCCAGACACCTTTGCGATAGCTTCATCCTGGCCTAGTGCTATTAAAATCGGGGTAGCAAAGAAGAACACAGGGGAAAGAAAAAGTGTGCATACGAATAGGACAAGCCATGATCTTTGAAGATAAATACCCATCATCTCGTTCTGCTTTGCACCATAAGCTTGCCCACATAGAGTTTCCAATGCACTAGCCATACCCAACTGCACATCAAATTGAATATGAATATATTTTTAAAAAATATATATATGTTGGGTTTTTATTAATTGATGACTTAATCTATTACAATAGTAACACTTGAAAAGTGAAATCAACCATTGCACAGGATTGAACCCCTGACCTTCAATATATAAAGGTATACATGATGCTATTGCTTGAGCTAAAGCTCGTAGGCATCAAAATGGATATACATATGACCAACAAATCAAAGCATTTTATCAAACAGATTATGTGCATAATCAACTTACCAGTATGCCATTGGCAAACCTCAAAAGGACAGTGGAGACTAGAGCATAGGCAGCAAGCTCAGTGGATCCAATATGTCCGATAAATGCTTGGGCAATTACGTTAACTCCAAATGTTGAGAACCTTGTGAATATAGCTGGACCAGCAACAATCCACATCTTTTTGGTCTCGTTCCATACCTTGCTCGTGAGTTTTTCTTCCACATCACCTTCTCCCTCTCCTCTATCGATTTTCTTCAATAAACTCTTGCTGATATCACCCTCCATTTTCTGAATTATGAAACTATAATTATTAATAAAATTATTTGACAGAATTCGAACGTGAATACATTGCAATGGGATTTTGTCAAGGGACAAGTAATCCGTCATTCAATCCACTGTAATTTTATCAAACACCATATGGTCATAACAGATGCAAAGTTATTAAACTATTGACAATTTCCATTTAGTTGCAAGAACAATAAAATTGATGATTTCTTATATGAACAATAATTCTTGATTCTTAAGTCAATGCACAAAAAACGACTTTCAAATTATACCCAAAAGGAGAATTCTAGGAAAGCCAAATTGCATTTTCACTGACCAAACTATAAATAATTATTAAGAAAAATCTGAGAACCTAAACATACAAAAAGAACAACAATATCCATACAGAATAATATCTTTCCACCATCACTTAGCAGTCTGATAACCATTAGACAATATCACTGGAAAAACAAATGGATGAAATTAATTAACAATTAATGAATTTAACAACCAAAAAGAGAATAAATAAAAAAATAAAAACTCAATCTAGAAGTCCCCATTTTGTTTTCCTGAAAAGGAAAATTAAGAAAAACAAAGCCCACAAGTAGTTGAGAAACCTACCTCCATTAGTCTCAATCCCATGAAGCTACAAGTCAATGACACTCAAAATAATTTTTATTTTTTGTTTCATTTACAGAGCAAACTTGCTTAATCATACCCAGTTCAGAGCCTTTATTTTACTTTAGTTTTTACAGCCCAGACTACCCAGTTCATAGTTTGATAAAAAAAAAAAAAAAAAAAAAGGAAATCAAATAAAAAAAGATTATGCATGCTGCCAAAATCAATATTCAAGACATGTTAAAGTACTACTCTGTGTGTGTGTGTGTGTGAGAGAGAGAGAGGGGCGAAGATGGACATACATGGATGGATGGAGAAGAAGACAGAGCACAGGTTTGATGAAGGCAGAGCAAGACTACCGTATCAGGTTATATTTCATAGAAAGATAGAGACGGAAAGATTAAAAATTGGGAAAGAAATGACTGCAAAATTTAGTACACCCTCTCAATTACATGTAATGTATCTTCATAAAGATTAAATTTGGTGAGGAGTAATTAGATCAATACTCTCAAATTGGGAGGGTAGGGTAGGGTAGGGTAGGGAGAGGAATGATGGATTTTTTTTTTAAAATATAGTTTTTTAAAATTTTATATATCAAAATAACATTTTCAAAAACTTAAGTACCAAAGTAGCACTTTTGACTTGAAATCCGGAATTGGTAATTCCGGATTATTAAATCCGAAATTACCAATTCCGGATTTGATTTTTTTTTTTTGTTTTTCAAAATTGAATTTTGGAAAATAATAATTCCGTAAATAGGGCGATCGCGCCTAAAATAGAAACGATCGCTCAAGTGTACTCCGGAGGTACCAATTCGGATTCTATTTTAATTTTTTTTTTTTGTTTTTCAAAATTGAATTTTGGAAAATAATAATTCCGTAAATAGGGGGCGATCGCGCCCTAAAATAGAGCGATCGCTCAAGTGTACTCCGGAGGTACCAATTCCGAATTCTATTTTAATTTTGTTTTTCCAAAAAAGAAATAAAGCAAATAAAAAAATATATTACGAAAACGGGGAGAGGGCGATCGCTCTACTTAAGGGCGATCGCTCCTTAGGCTACGTATCTTCAAAATCCGGCCTTTGTCAATTCCGGATTTGCTTTAATTTGAATCAGTGCCATTTCCGGATTCAAATTTTAATTCCTTCTGGCTTTAACTACGATTGTTCATGGAATGGAAGAAAGGAAGAAGAAGGAGGGAGTGCGAGAGAGTGAGATAGAGAAAGAAAGAATTAAGGAGAAGAGAAGAAGTTTAAAGAGTTGTGAGAGAAAGTGTTAGCTTGGTACTTAAAAATGGTTAGTTATATTTCTTATTTTAATTTGTTTTCGAGTTGTTAATTTTAGCTATATAAATTTTTTTAAGAATTTTTATTTGTGCATTTTTATATTTTGTTGTTAAAATGATTTATGTACTTAATTTTTGATTGTCGATGAATTAAACATTAAGTCCCATTTAAATTTAATTACTATTAAATTTTTTATTTCGAATGAATGAACATGTACAACAACAATTTATTGATCTGGGCCAATCGATCCTCATGTATTGACTTCTCGGGATACACGTAGATCTAAATATATTTGGGAGGGACAAGAGTTACCCAATTTAAGACCTAGGCGTGGTCAGTACTTCCACCTAGAGTTGATTGGAGGATAGAAGAGAAGCTTATAAATCTTGGATTTTATGGAGTGTATTTATTAGGTCATATACAATATGATTGGCATTTGATTGAGGCTTTGATTGAAAGATGGCGTCCGAGAGACCCACACTTTTCACTTACCTGTAGGGAGATGACCGTCACCTTAGAGGATATTGGCATGTTGTGTGGTCTTCTGTAGACGGAATGGCGGTGACTAGTTCGAAACTAGTAGGAGTGCTTTGGCGTGGGTTGAGATTGTTGAGGATTTATTTGGGGTTGCACCCTCAGCTGAGACATCAAAAGAGGTGGAATGATATCAATGAGATGGGTTCTAGGACACTTCCCTCATTTTGAACGACTTCCCAATAATGCGTCAGAGCATATGATTGAGACATATACTCGAGCATACATTTTCTTATTATTGGGGTCATACATTATGCCGTCTCGTCGATAACCTAGTTAAGTTGATGTACCTCGCACTTCTTAGGGATATAAATAATATTGAGTGCAGTACGGTTGGGGTAGTGGAGCGTTGGCCTTCTTGTATAGGGAGATGTGTGTAGCATCTCGGCACGATTCGAAAGGGTGTGGTGGCTTCTTAACCATTGTACGGTATGTCTATTATATATGATTACATTATGCTAGTGGACTTAACTTTGTTTTGTACGTAATGATAATTTTTTATAGCTTTGGGCATGGGAGAGGTTGTTGTGTACACAACCTAGGAGACATGAAGAAATAACACTTCTTGGATTGCAACCGGTGGGTTACGGTATATTTCAATTACTTCATTTTGTAAACGATCTGTTTTGTAATATATCGCTTTTTACTCATTATTTTTTATGTCAATTGTTCCATATGTAGGTGGAAGGGTCCATTGTCGTATACTTACGATTTGCCCATAACACTGCAAGGCTATCGAGACCGATTGTCATATTTAGAGAATGATCGAGGTTGTGTGGCGGCCATACGACGGTGTGCCGGTTCATTTACGCCTTGGGGCGAAGCTATATGGAGGGCGAAGGTGCCCCTCATACGCTTTGAGAGGGTTGAATGGCACTTTCCGGATCGCGTAATGCGACAATTTGGGATGGTTCAAGAGTGTGCACGATGGCTGCGACACCGGTTTGGACTTGCGTCGGATTAGTCGGCAAGGTCGGTCGGGCGTTAGCTTGGATGCAACAACATGATCGGCACATAGCAAGGTGGAATGAACGGGGGAGTTTAATGTCGTTGATGGGGAGTTTGGTGAAGTGGATATGAGCTACCATCACCCCTATTTGACATGGTATAGGCGTATTACTCGATCGCTCATCCACAATTCGTCTAATGTGGAGGGACTAGGAGTTCGAGCCACGTTCGATTAATTATGAGGGTGTGGTAAGTTATATATTACATACAATGATTTTACAAAAAACAATATCATTTTTCCGTATTAATTAATTGCACATCATTGTTTTGAGCAGTTAAGTCTCGAGGATGTACTTATACGGCCCGAATGCCACATCACTTGGAAGACATGGTGAATTACACTTTCAGCAATGTGTCACTAACACATTGACACATATTAGGGAGCGGCAGCGGCCAAGCCCAAGCTCCCCAGACGGTTGATCATGCTGCGAAGGCGAGGCCACGAGAGGAGAATCGGGTTCGTAGGCGTGGCGGATACCAACGAGTGCGGGATGAGCACGAGATGCGGGATCAATACGGTGATATGCATCGGTTTGAGTTCGATCGAGACGAGTTCACCCAGACAGGACCAGGGTAATTCTTTTACCGAATTGATGAATCGGTTTGATTTCACGCAACCGCCTCGAGCTCCTTCCCTTCTTCTAGCAATTATAATCGAGCGCTGGCGGACATTCGGGATTAGGGATTTAGGCCTAGTTTCCATTTGCCTAGTGTGCGGTTTTGAGAAAGTCTGACGGATCATCCTCATCCTCATCTCAACAATCTATATCGGAGTGGTCGTCGTATGCGAGGAGAGGGAGTAGGATTCGCCGTCCCACGATGAATTTACCCCGTCCAATTATCCTTGACTTGTATCTACGTGGCCAGGGATGTGGTCAATTTTCTATAAAACTTATTATTTTATTATTGTTAATTTTAATTTCATGAAAGCTTGCCATGGAATGATTTTACGAAAAGCGGGCGAAAAACGTTAAAAGCGGCTGGAAATTCTTAAAAACTAAGCTGGACTTCTTAGAAACTAGCGAAACGTTAAAAAGCGATGGAAATTCTAAAAAAACTAGCAACGTTAAAAAGCGATTGAAATTTGACAAAGAGGGACGGACAAGAGGGAGGTCGGCTCCGCATAGAGGGCGATCGCCCCGATGTACTCAGGGAATTCTAATTCCGGATTCTTTTATTATAAATTTATTTTTAATTAACGAGCGATCACCCCGATAAACGAGCGATCGCCCTCTTTTTCCGAGAGAAAGGCGCGATCGCTCACTTGACCCCGGCGCGATCGCCCTCTGCGCGGATTTCCCAAAGCACGGTTTATTCCCGAAAACCTTCCCCTCTCCCGATCAAATAACCCTACCACCACCAGCGCCTCCTTTTCTCTCTCTCTCTAAAATTTCAAATTTCAAACCCCAATTTCAAGCTTCTTCAACCCCAAATCCCTTCTTCAACCCCAAATCCAATTTTCTTCAACCCCAAAATCAATCAATCATCCATTTTGAAGCACACATTCAAGGTTTGAGGTGGATTTTGAAGATTGTCATTCGTTTGTTTTTCAACACAAAGAATCCGCGAAATTCCGGCGACCTTCCGGCGAACTTCCGGCCAATTAAAAAGTAAGCTTCCAATTTTTTATCTTTGAGTTTTGATTGACAATGCCTCTAAAAGACCACGAACCACTACCACCAACACTCCAACCCTGCTTAGGTCCCAGGTATGATCTTTGCTAAATTTGTTGGGATTCAAGCTCAACAATTCTTTGAGTTATATGAAAACAAGCCATTCAACAGGAGAGGGAATTTGATTTTAATGACTTGTATTTAGATGGTTTTGTTACCACTTTACAATTGGGGAAAGTTGGGGAGTAAGCCCCAAACTATGAAAGTTCACTTTTAGTCAAAGAATTTTATGCTAATGTTTTGAACGGGGGGTATACGGGAGAGTCTTTTGTGCGGGGGCTTTCGGTTAATTATGATAGGAATGCCATTAATCAACATTACGGGTTAGCAGCTGACATTGAGGAGGATGGGTGTGAGTACACCAAAGAGATGGAGAAGATAGGAAAAAATGTTAAGGAAAATTTGCATTTGCTAGCTCCGACTTTTGGGATAATTGACCCTAGGAATGTGAAGAAGGGGGTAGTTGTTAAGGCTCGAGACATGGATACTTGGATGAAGTATCTTCATAGATTTATTTGTGAGAGGATCCTCCCCTCCTCTCATTTTAATGAGGTTAATTGGAGACGTGCATTTCTAATGCACATGATAGTTCAACGAAAAAAAATTGATTTTGGAAAAATAATTAGTAAGGAGATATGGAACACGGCTAAGGGTATGGCCAATACGAACTATAATTTTCCATTGTTGATCACATCCACAGTAACAAAATCGGGGTTTAACCTCGGGCTAGTGAACAAGGACATTAAAGGAGGTCAAGATTAACTTATTCACCCTCGCACTAAATGTCGAGAATGTAAAGAGGGTGAGGGGTCATCTAGGAGACCTCACGGTGGAGATGATGATGATGATGATGAGGAGGAGGAGGAGGAGGAGGAGGAGGAGGAGGAGGAGGAGTGGCGAAGCGGCCGGTCGAGAGTGTTTGCTTATTATCTGTCGGAAGCGGGTTGGCTACGTGGAGAGTCAAATTAGAGATATGAGGCAAGATTTTGGACATTTATCCGTCCGCGTGGATGCGGAGATTGAGACTAATCGAGGCTTGGAGGGCACAACAAAATGCTTGGATGGCACAACATGATCGTGTACGGGAGGAGCGGACTCGGTTGCTCCGAGAATATCCTTGGACGGATGCCACCACCACCGCGGGAGATGGTTCGGGCTATGGTGGACGAGTATTGAAGATTAATGCTTTTGTTGAATTTTAAAACTCTTTGTTAATTTCGACTTTGGTTTGTGGTTTAATTTGATGAGGGGATCCTCATAAACAATATTTCATATTTGGTTTGTATTTTAATTCGTCATGCCTTTGTTGGCATACAAACTTGGTTTTATGTTGGGCTGTGTCCCAAAGACATCTTTATTTTTGGTTTGTAACAAACTCGTAGTTACTTTCATCTTTGGTTTGACTCGCTAAATCTATTTTATTTCTTCCCTTCTTGTAGTGTGCACAGTGGTATGGTGAAGTTTGGTTTGTAACAAACTTGATTTTATGTAGGAGTAGTAATTTAGGAATGTTAGGAGTTCCAATATTCAGAATTATTTATGGTATCTGAAAAAAAAAAACACTATAAATGCCATACAATTTATGCCAATTAGTATATGCAGTAGATGGAAATATGTAATTTTTAAAAATTAACAATTACAATTTATGGAAGTAATTATTAAATATTAATTATGGGAAAATAATTTATGAAAATGTTGATAAACACAATATATATGGAAATTTCATTTTATACAATAACAGGTTCAACAAAAAAGTCAAAAAGTGGAAAAACATTTTGGGACGGAGCTAGGGAGTATTACAAGAGTTTTTATACAATAACGGGTTAATTGAAAATAAAAAATGGGACAAACATTTTGGGACGGAGGGAGTATAAAAAGCTTATTGGCTCGGTTTTGGCTTTGGAGCGGTCGCCCCTCTTATGGGAGCGATCGCTCCCAAAATTCCCGGTAACTTTGCGCGAACGCGCGGATGGGAAGAGCGATCGCCCCATTTTTCCTTATTTTCCATGTTAAAAATATTAATGTTACAACTACGTGTGTTGGTACATTGTGCACTGCACATATATGACAAAAATCTGCAATCATTTTGGTGTAGTAGTTATCATATTTTTGACTATACATGATGGTATGTGTTTATTTTACGGCTAATTTAAAGTGGGAAAACTCGATTTTTTTAAAAAATATAGCTTTTTAAAATTTTATATATCAAAATAACATTTTCAAAAGTACATTAATTGAAGATAGGTTGAACATTTATAATATACGTTCAAATCGGCCTTTGCCCGATGCCGATCTTATCTTCATCGACAAATCGGCATCATCGATGCCGGATTTATCTTAACTTACAAATCCGGACGCTAATGCCGGATTTATCAATTTGAATTCCCCTTTAAAAGGAAGGAGTAGTTTCATTACAAACATCTAACCCTCAACCTCTCTCCTCTACGAAATATGGATCGTAGACTCAAAAATTCTTCTAATCTCCGTCCTCATTTTGAAAAAGGCCAAACATCTAACCCTCAACCATCTCACCTCTCTCAAATAAATGCTGTCTCAACGCGAAGGAGAGCGTCGATGCCAGTCCAGTGGTGACGTGCGGTTGGCTTTGCGCCGAGAGAAACCTCGATCGTCGAGAGAGGGGATCCTCTCAGGAACCCGTGATTCCGACCTCCAAGAGTATGTGAGGAGAGCGATTGAAGATCTCAAGGAGGATAAAGATTTCGAGCGCAGTCCTTGGCTCTCCGCACTTGAGCGCTCGGTGGCGATGGTATGATTGCTTTGCTACCCCTTTCATTACTATCACGGGCGGATTTCCTAATGGATTTGATAGGATTAATGTTGCCGTTGGTGTTGTCAAGACCATCACACGAAATGAATTTGGTGACGCTACGGTAACTTTGAAGGTTAGCATATGCGTTTTTGTATGTTTTCTAGCATGATTAGTATGTGTCTTATCTTACTAATTAAGATAAAATTGATAGGATCCAACGGGAACAATAGGTGGTGCAATTCATCATAAGGTGTTTACCGAGAGTGAGTTCGGAGATGACATAGTTGTTGGTTACGTTACGATACTTCATCGGGTATGATGTATTAAAAATGCAACAACTTGAACCTATTATTAATATTGCCATCTAATCATGTTTTTTGTAATTTTTAGGTTGTTGTTTTCTCCCCCTCACGTAAAACACATATACTCAACATCACACTCCCAATGTATTCAAGGTAAAATTGTTAGGTACAGTGAGTGGTTGATTGTTCAACAAATGATATTAGTTTATTTGTGTTGCGGGTATTCCATAAGGATTTCATCCCATTTGATTTTCCATGAAGGGTTTTTCATGTAAAAGTTGTTGAACTGTTGAACTTCTATTTCTATCCTATGTGATCGGGATGTGATCACTAATTTGAACTCTTTATTTTAATGTTTGATTAATGTATGTGTTGTTGAATTGTTGAACTTGTATTTCGTCCTATGTGATCGGGATGTGATCACTAATTTTAATATTTATTTTAATGTTATTTCGGTTTTTTATTCATATTTTATTTGCTATAAAATGGAGCGGTTGACCCATTTGAGTCGTTTTAAGTTTCGCAACTACAAATATATTTGATGTCATACTCCACCAAGAGTTAAATATATTACAAGTTCAATATATTACAAGATCAAATAAAGCAATATTACAAGTTCAAATAAAACAACAATACTTAAAAAGTTCAAAGTACGTAATTTAAGAAGTAATAATAAAAATAACAATTTACTCTTACTTGTCTAAGAGTTGGACATCTCCTTCGCGTGTGACCTTCTAACTTGCAAATCCTACAACGATTCTTTTTTTTTTTGCAACTTGCCAATCCATAGAGTTTCTCGGTCGCCTTGACACGGGTCTCCCTTGCTTCTTGTCACGTCGATGCTCGGGTTAGGGTAAACGTGGGACAATATGATCTACATTCCAATAGGCCTCGTCATGGATTGGATGAAAAGAGCAACTCCACGTCTTGTAGTACGAGGCAAGGCTGTAAAAAGGATGAATATAACTCATACCATCGACACTTTGCGATTTGAAACACGCAAGCACATGCGAACAAGGGTAATGATATTGCATCCATTTGCCACAAGTGCATGTTCGATCACGCAATCTCCACAACTTGAATGTGTCCACCTTTGTCACCACGTACCACTGGTCGTCACACTATAAACACCCACGAGACGTAGTGTTAAACCTTGTGACGTGATGAAACCCGGCCTTATCCAAGTTGTATAGGTATCTTCGATGGATTCTCTCACCGAATTGTAGCGTGGCATTTGGTGGTGGGATGCCATTAGGATCTCCCCTAAAGCACTAATTGCTTTAGTGAGTCTATCTTGAAAGTATGCCACACACCTATAGAATGAGGTCTCAACAACTGCTGAAATTGGCATTCCCCGAGCTCCTTTCATAACGCCATTAAAAACTTCCGACAAATTAGTAGTCTTAATGCCGTACCTATATCCACCATCGTGAGCCATTGTCCACTTTCTAGCATCCAAGTTCTCAAACCATTTATATGCCTCGGGGTTGATGATACGAATTTGCCTCGAGATAGCATTTAAGCTTTCTATCTTGGGTGGTGCTAACGACGCCAAAAAAGATCTTTCAATCCAACGCCCTTGTGAGCTTTAAGAAAATTAGCTCGCAAGTGCAACATGCACCATCTGTGGATAACATTTCGTGGCCAGCTGGCAATGTCTCCAACCGTGCAAAGGATGCCATTATGCCGATCAGATATCAAGCAAACTTCACGACCCTTAACAATATGTTTGCATAGAAGATGCGAAACCAACACCCGTTCGATAGTCCTCTTTTTCAACAATAGCGAATGCGAGAGGAAGTAGACTATCATTTGCGTCGACACCCACGGCAATAAGAATAACCCCTCTATATCTTCCATGCGAGGAATGTGCCATCAACGTAAATAACGGACGACAATGAGTGAATGCTTCCACACAAGTGCCAAATGCCCGTAACACACGATCAAACATACCTAAAGCACCGGGAGGAGGAGGATCAATGCTCCACAACGGTTCCAGTGGTTCCACTTTTGGATGGCGGCTAACAAACGTGGCAGCCTTATGTAAGATTCTTCCCAGTCTCCATATGCCTCTCGCAATAGCTTTTTGTTTGCCACACCATGCCTTTCTATATGAAACTTCCTTCCCATGGGCTTTTTTTATTTCCGCCTTCACTAGTACAAATCTTCAACTCGGGATCGCCCTTAACCAGCTCCAAAACTTCCCGCCCTATGAACTTAGCATCCATGTTTCGATGATTTTCGCTAATTTCAGTTGCCAAACAAGAATGAGGACCCTTGTATTTGGTAATTTCCCAATACCCGACATTCTTCAAACTCACATTCACATAAAAATTGCACGGAAAATATTTCATCAAACACTCAATAGTCCACTTTCGGGTTGTGCTTCGTTTTACCTTGAAGCGCAGATTTTTCTTAATATGAAACAACTTCATTTTATACCGCACATCCGTCTTCTTTGAAAAGCGAATACCTTTGGCAATGTCCCGATGTTCTACATTCCATTCAAAGCAAAGTCATATTGATTATCATCATATATCTCCGATCCTTCTCCAATATCACGATAAAATTGATACCCGACTACGTAAATGCACATGATGTTGTGGTTCTTCGTAAGCAACCAAATGTAACGCCAAATCTTCTCCCTCATTCTCGCTAACATCGGTAGGACTACCGCAATCATCATATCCATCGTCACGATCTTCATTTAGAAGCAACTCAATATTTTCTTCATAATCTGAATCATTATCATCATCATTATACAATTCCTCACCCTCACCCCCTCCCTCTTCCTCGCTCTCTTCCTCCCCCTCTTCCTCTTCCTCTTCCTCTTCCTCTTCCTCTTCCTCTTCCTCTTCCACATATGTTTGTGTACTTGTTCCAGCATCCATCTGACTATAGCGACTTAAAGAACCCATCCGGAAGGTATCCATGTCATTAACATACCGATTTTGTAATGGCTCCTCATAGGTTTCAAACTCCTCAACATTCACATTATCAACTAAATTTATCTTAACATACAATTGTAAGCTACTCAACCCACCAAACTGAGCAGAAACATCAAACATGACTTCCATACCCATATCATTGTCGATTACAAATGGAATGTAGTTTGCAATCCCGGAGCTTGACAAGATGAGGATATCTACATATAACTTGCAACCGAACAACGGCTCGATCTACCCCAATTTTCTTAGCTAACTTTTTAATCAACTTCTTGTAACTCCATCGAGTTTTAGCCCTAAGTGCACCTTTTGGTCCCCTTTCAAAATGTTCACCTTCAAACTGTGTTCATCATTTCCTCCCCAATAACACATGAAAACAAGTGAAACTCCAGACATATTTATTCCTAGAAATTGAAAAATAAATTATAAAAAATCTAATTTAACAATATCACTACATTCACAAAAAAATTTAAATAAATACTAAATTTAAATTTCGAACAAAAAATAAGAGGATTAAATGTACCTTCTTAATCACCTCTTCTTCTTGAACTTCTTAATCAACTTCTTGAATTTTCAATATTTTTTGAAAAAAATTCACCTACTTTCTTCTTCTTTCTTCTTTTCTCCTTCTTCTTCAATGAATTTTTATTATGCCAGATTTCTTTACAGATTTGCCGAGGAAGATGGGTTTTGTAAAGCAAATCCGGAATTAGCATTTCCGGATTTGAATTTTTCAAAAAAAAACATTACTTATTCAATTCAGATATATTTCTTTTTTGAAAAACAAAAAAAAATTAAAATAGAATCCGGAATTGGTACCTCCGGAGTACACTTGAGCGATCGCTCTATTTTAGGGCGCGATCGCCCCCTATTTACGGAATTATTATTTTCCAAAATTCAATTTTGAAAAACAAAAAAAAATTAAAATAGAATCCGAATTGGTACCTCCTGAGTACACTTGAGCGATCGCTCTATTTTAGGGCGCGATCGCCCCCTATTTACGGAATTATTATTTTCCAAAATTCAATTTTGAAAAACAAAAAAAAAAAAATCAAATCCGGAATTGGTAATTCCGGATTTAATAATCCGGAATTACCAATTCCGGATTTCAAATCAAAAGTGCTACTTTGGTACTTAAGTTTTTGAAAATGTTATTTTGATATATAAAATTTTAAAAAGCTATATTTTAAAAAAAAAAAATCGGAATGATGCCATTAAAAACCTATCTTCAAAATACGGAGTAATTGTTTTTTTTTTTTGTTAATATTTATTTACATTTTATTTTAATTACTCCTTTCGTTCATTATGTTTGGTTTTGCCCTCAAACCAAATTTATATCTTATTTTTGTATTATACCTTATTTATATTTTACTTTTAACTAATTAATTAAACATGCACGAATTCTTATTTCATAATTAAGAAAGGGAATGTAAAAATTAAATAAGACATTTATTAAGATTTCTTAAACTTTAAACTATGTAATTTTGTTTTGTGGCCAAACATAATGAATGAGACGAAAGAAGTACTATTTATATAACTGATTATATTTTATATTTTACTTTTCAAATACTTCCTCCGTCCCGTCCCATGTGATTACAAACCAATTTCTTTGGCACAATAATTAAGAAGTATTATTAAGATAATGAAAATGTGTGATAGGAAATGAAGAGAGAGAATAAGTGGAGTTGGTTGAATAAATTGTGTGGTAGGAAATGAAGAAAGAGAATGAGTGGGTGGGGTAGGGTGAATATAAAATAATAAATTTATTTTCATTTTGGGCAGTTTGTATTCACGTAGAACGGACCAAAAAGGAAATAAGTTTGTATTCACGTGGGACGGAGGGAGTATATAATATCTTTCTCATACTTTATTTTTTTTCTTAATTACTGTGTTTAAAAGGTTGATCTGGTTTAAAATCGAATGAGGACATATTTGTTATTTTAAATGTTAAATTTTTAAAATCTATAGTATAAATGAGGGAAGGGAGTAAACAGTATTATGAATAGTTTTAATGGCCGAAATTCCCATTTTGCCCTCACTATTTTGTACCTTTCCCATTTTGTCCTTAAAAAAAAAATTAAATTAAATTTTGCCCTTAAATTTTTTTTTTTAAATTAAAAAAAAATCGTGTCCTCGGACACGGACTTAATTAAAAAAAAAATCTATAGTATAAATGAGAGAAGGGAGTGAACAGTACTATGAATAGTTCCAATGGCCGAAATTCCCATTTTGCCCTCACTATTTTGTCCCTTTCCCATTTTGTCCTTAAAAAAAAAAATTTTAAATTAAATTTTGCCCTTAAAAAAAAAAAACATGTCATCGGACACGGACTCATTCTAATATTTGATATTTTACAACTTTCTAGGAATATTTACTTTACATGTCATTTACTTATACTCTTAGTGATAATCATGAAGTATTATTTGTACAAAGATTTAATTATTATATAACTGAAGTATTTTTACATATTAATTATATTTTTAATATTTTATAAGCATGATGAAAAGTTTAAGGGGCCGTTTGGTTCGGTGGAAAAAAAAGTGAAGGAATGAAATGGTCAATGGAATTGAATTCCTGAAGGAATTGGAATAGAAAAAAAAACTGGTCAAACCCCTCCGTTTGGTTGGCACGAAATGGAATGAAATTGTCATTCAATTCCTTGGCAAATCATGCTTGGTTTGAAAATACAAATTATAAGAATGGAATGAAATCATGTAAAATGTCCAATTTACCCTTTGATGGAAAAAAAAAATCCGTGAGGGAAGGGTGGGAGGGTATGCAAAAAAAAAAAAATTGTGGGGGTGGGGGTGGGGGGGTGGGGGGCTGGATATGGGGGGTAGGGCAGAGGTATGAAAAAAAAATTGTGGGGGGTAGGGGTGGGGGTAGGGGTGGATGGGGGTAGGCAGGGTATGAAAGAAAAAATTGTGGGGGTGGGGGCTGGATGGGGGGTAAGGCAGGGGGTATGCAAAAACAAAAAAAAAATTCGTGGGGGGTGGGGGTAGGGCAGGGGGTATGCAAAAAAAAAAAAATAAATAAAATTGTGGGGGGTGAGGAGGTGGGGGTGCTGGATGGGGGGTAGGGTGGGTGGGGTGGGTGGGGGCTGAATTGGGGGGGGTAGAGTAAGAATGTGAGAATGAATTCATTGAATTGATTGTAGCTGGAGCTCTGTACATATACTTACATCAAGAAAGGAATGTAACAAACTCTTCTTGTAACAAACTCCTAACTGAATACTGACTTATAGTTACAAACATATAGATCAATACCTACAGTTTACACATTTACACTTAAGTCCACTAATTCTTCAGTTGGACTAACTTCAGTAACTTCAGTAACTTTGTCATCATTAACATCCCCCCTCAAGCTGAAAGGACTAAATAGATTTAGGACAGAAAGTTTGCTCAACAATTTATTCAACTGAAGAGAAGATAAGGCCTTTGTGAAGAGGTCTGCCAGTTGGAGTTTAGTGTTTACATGAGCAGTTGTAATGAGACCAGAAGTGATCTTTTCCCTTATCAAATGACAATCTATTTCAATATGCTTCGTTCGCTCATGATAGACAGGATTTGATGCAATATGTAATGCCGCCTTATTATCACGTAATAAGGTAACAGGAGTAAGACCGAAATCGTAACTCACTCAACACGGACATGATCCAAGTGATCTCACAACCGACAAAAGCCATGCTTCGTACTCGGCCTCAGTGAGCTTCTAGAGACGATAGTTTGCCTCTTTGTTTTCCAAGATACAAGGCAATTTCCAAGCAAGATGCAGTAGCCGAGATAGAGACTTTCTTGTAGTGGGACGGGAAGCCCAATCGGCATTACGGTATGCCCGAACACTCAAAGCATTTCCGGAAGAATAAAATAGGCCTTGACTGCAGTCCCTTTGACATACCTAACCAATTTAAGTGCTTTGCATCCCAGTGAGGTTGTCTAGGAGAAGACATAAATTGACTTAGAATGCGAACAGAGTAAGTCAAGTCGTGCAGTGATAGTTAAGTATATAAGTCGTCCTATAAGTCTTACATGCTTGCTCAGGATTAGAGATAATCTCTCCTTGATCAGCAGCTAAGGAGTGATTTTGTTCCATAGGTACTACAGATGGCTTGGCTAAGTTTAAACCAGTGTCATTAATAATGTCCAAGGCATATTTCCTTTGATGAAGGCACACTCCTTTATCAGATTTAGCCACCTCCGAGTCCTAGAAAATACTTGAGACTTCCTAAGTCCTTAATCTTGAACCTGAGTGAGCAAATATGCTTTAATGTGAGCCAATGCCTTAGGACAAGAACCGGTGAGAATTATATCATCTACATACACTAGTAGAACACTTGAAAGAACTTCTTTGCTTTGTGAAGAAACAGTGTGTGATCATTTTTGGATTGTGTGAAACCATAAGAAAACAAAGCTGAAGACAACTTTGAGAACCATTGTCTTGGTGCTTGTTTTAGACCATATAGGGATTTAACAAGTCTGCAAGCCAGAGGTTGATTAGGAAATTTCTGAGAGATGAAAGATGGAACTGAGTAACCAGGAGGAAGAGCCATGAATACTTCCTCTGACAGGTCACCATGCAAAAATGCATTGGTGACATCCATCTGATCCATATGCCAGTGAAGAGAAGTTGCCAAAGCAATGATCAATCTAACAGTGTTCATTTTAGCAACTGGTGCAAATGTGTCAAAGTAGTCTAAACCTTCAGTTTGAGTGAACCCTTTGGCTACAAGCCTTGCTTTATATCTATCAAGGGTGCCATCTGGTTTGTACTTCAGCTTGAATATCCATTTACACCCAACTAACTTCTTTCCAGAAGGTAAAGGCTGGATCTCCCAGGTATTATTTTGTTCCAATGCTTGAATTTCAGTGGTCATAGCATTGCACCAATTTGGGTCTTTAACAGCTTGGCTATATGTATGAGGCTCAGACAAGGCAGACATATTACAGATATATGAGTAGTATTGAGGAGAAATATTGGTGTAGGAGACCACAGAGGGACTTACCATTACACAAGAGTTAGTAGGATTAGTAAACGAAGGAGGAAGACCTGCATAATCCTTATACTTCTCAGGAACAGTTCTATTTCTAACAGGTCTAATAGAAGGCATGACAGGAACTTGCACATTTAACTGAGAATGAGAGCTACCAGAATCATTAAGATCAATATTGGCAATATCATCATGACTAGGAAGGGATGGTGAGGGTGAATGAAGATCTTGAGTGGCATTTTCTGGTGTGAAAGAGGGATTAGATATGGAAGAAGAATCAAATGAACTATCATAGAAGAATACTGAGTTATCTGGAAACATGGGTATATCAGTGTTGGAAGAAGCTAAGTGAGAGAAAGGAAAGTGATTCTCATAAAAATGTACATTTCTTGAGTAGAACACTTTATGAGTCTCAATATCATACAATTTATAAGCCTTCTTCCCATATGGATAGCCAAGAAAAACACACTTGACAGATCTAGGAGTGAATTTGTCTCTTTGTGAAAGCAAGGTAGATGCAAAACAAAGGCAACCAAATGTTTTAAGATGAGAATAAGGAGGTGGTTTGCCAAGTAAAGCTTCAAATGGACTTTTATTATCAAGAACAGCAGTTGGAAGTCGATTAATCAAATAAGCTGCTGTTAGAACACAATCTCCCCAAAAATGAATTGGGACATTGGACTGAAATTTAAGAGCCCTAGCCACAGCAAGAAGGTGCCTATGTTTCCTTTCCACCCTCCCATTCTGCTGTGGTGTCTCTACACAAGAGCTTTGTTGCTCAATACCCAGGGATTGAAGAAACTCAGTGGTAGGTTTGTTAAAAAACTCAGAACCATTATCAGATCTAAGTTGTTTAACAGTAGTATTGAATTGAGTTTTCACCATGGCAATGAAGATCTTGAAATAGGATAGGACTTGGGCTTTAGATTGTAACAGATAAACCCAAGTAGTCCTAGAAAAGTCATCAACAATTGTGAGAAAGGAGTGATGATTTTGATAAGTGGAATGAGCATATGGACCCCAAACATCACAATGAATAAGACCAAATGGGACAGGACAGTGAGAGGAACTAAGGGGATATGGAATTCTTGTTTGCTTGCAGAAATGACATATGTCACAAACATCAGATTTTGATTCAACAGTAGGCAAATCACATGATACATGTTTGAAAGAGGCATAAGGAAAATGACCTAATCTTTTGTGCCACACATCACAAGAAACATTCACATTACAAGCAACAGAAGAGCTGGAAACAGAAACAGAATTAGAACCAGACAAGACAAGTTTATAAAGGCCTCCTTCTTGTTTACCAATCCCCTTGATGCTCTTGGTACGTAAGTCCTGAAAAACACAGTGAGATGAGAAGAAAAGAATGCAAATATTACTTGAGATGGTTAACTGACTGCCAGAAATCAAATTGAAATGGAAGTCAGGAATATATAAGACATTATGAAGAACAATGTCTTTGGTAATAGTGATGGTGCCACAGTGTGTGACAGGAGATTTAATGCCATTTGGAAGCTGTATAGAAGAAGATATGGAAGAGGGATTTTCAAGCAATGTGAAGTCAATTCACTCCATAGGCTACGAAATTTGGTAAAATACGCAGACACAGTCATTGAGCCTTGAGAAAGAGAAGCAAGTTCCTTACGAATATTATAGAGTTGCGGAGCATTTCCTTGAACAAAACGACTGGCTAGATCATGCCAAATGTCACAGGCAGTAGGCAAATAGACCACGCTGGAACGTATTTCAGAAGAAATAGAGTTTAGAAGCCAGCTAATTACCATATCGTTGCAGCGTTTCCATGCCGGAAAAAATTTTGACGTTGCCGACGGTCGCCGATTGGTGCCATCAACCATGCCAAACTTGTTCTTCGACGACAGCGCAATACTCATGCTCCTCTCCCAATGTGTGTAGTTGCAATCATTCAACGATTCAGTGACCAGAATGAGACCTGGATGATCGTTTGGATGAAGAAACAAAGGATGCGCCGGCGACAATTGAAGAACAACCTCCGCAGCTTCATACGCCTCATCAATGGCAAGTGTATCAGTAAGATTTGTGTAGGTATTGGTATTAGTATTGATTGGAATTGTATCGGTATTGATAGAATCATCGGTATTGGTATCGGTCGTCGCCATTGATGCGAACGATCGGAAAACAGATCGGAGTTAATTGAGGAAACTAGGGTTTGGAATTGGTGAAAATTGAGAGAAACTGACGCGGAAAAACATCTGATACCAAGTAAGAATGTGAGAATGAATTCATTGAATTGATTGTAGCTGGAGCTCTGTACATATACTTACATCAAGAAAGGAATGTAACAAACTCTTCTTGTAACAAACTCCTAACTGACTACTGACTTATAGTTACAAACATATAGATCAATACCTACAGTTTACACATTTACACTTAAGTCCACTAATTCTTCAGTTGGACTAACTTCAGTAACTTCAGTAACTTTGTCATCATTAACAGGTAGGCAGGGGGTGAGGGGTAGGTGGGAGTATTTTGGTCATAATTTTTTTTTTTAATTTCATTGCCAAGGAAATTGGTCATTCCTTCCATATATGAAGGAAATGACAAATTTCATCAAGCCAAAGAATTGATCATTCCAACAAAATGAAAAAATTTAAAAAGTTTTAATCAAACAAGGCAAAAGAATTAGAGAAATGAAATTGGACATTCCATTTCTCCGCTTTATCCCAACCAAAAGCCCCCAAAGAGGTAAGAGGGAAACGCCCCCAAAGAGGTAAGTGGGAATATGATAGAAAATATAAGTGAATGGTTGTGAGTAATACGTAAGTTGGCCCATTAAATAAGAAAGTAACCCTATGTTCCACGGTTAATGTTGTACTCCCTCCGTCCCGCTAGGACCGCACTGTTACTTTATACGGAGATTAAGAAAAAAAATAATGATATAAATATTGTGAGTGTAAAAGTAAAATAGGAGAGAGAATGAGTGGAGGGAATAGTAAATTATAATGGTGTTGTGAGTATTAAAATAATGTAGGAGAGAGAATGAGTGGAGGGAATAGTAAAGATTCTTTGCCATTTTAGGAAGTGTGCGATTTGTAATGGGACGTCCAAAATAGAAAGTGTGCGATTTTTAGCGGGACAGAGTGAGTATTAGATTTGCTAATATTTTAAGAAATATATTTTAAATATTTTACATTGCATGTATTGTAAATTGCACTAAAAATATTTTCTGATTTAAAAATGTAAAATTTAAATGATCCTTGAAATATTTAATTTATTTAGGCAATTAAATATTTTTATAATGAAAATTACTTAATAATAAATATGAGTAGTTTAGATAATATGTGTCCAAGTTTTATGAAAAACTTTAATGAGTATTCGAAACAAAAAAAATCATCTAAACCTGTAAATATTTTAAGACAAAAGAATTACTCCCTTCGTCTCACTTCAAGAGTCATACTTTTCTTTTTGATTCGTCTCAGACTAAGAGTCTCATTTCATAAATGACAAATTTTGAACAGTATTTCGGACATTTATATCCTTATAATGTAAATATATTTACAAAAAAATCATTCATTATGCCCTTATAATGTTAACATATTTAAAAAAAACAATCAAAAAGTGGTTTTATCATAAATGTTTTAATTTTTATATTATCTCTCCTCTAATTTTTTACCTACTTGCAATTCTTTATTCATTTTAAAAAAACAAAATTAAAAAGCGTAAAATATTATCCTAGTACTCTTGAATTGAATGAATTGAAGTGGAATGAATGAAGTACTAAATATTAATAGAAAATTATTTTAATGGGGAAATAATAGGAAAGTGAATAATTATTAATGTAAATTGTAAAGTGAAAGAGGTGGAAGTTTCATTACAAAGAGGGAAGGAGATAAACTGCGATTAGCCAGGTCCCTGTCCATCCCAGCAGGAAATAATTATTGCTTGGGAAAATTGGTTCCCCACCCAAAGTCAAAAAGATCAAATAAAATAAATAATAAATACTCCTTCTGTCCCGTTATAAAACGCACACTTTTTATTTTGGGTATCCCATTACAAATCACACACTTTCTAAAATGGCAAAAAAATTTTACTATTCCCTCCACTCATTCTCTCTCCTATATTATTTTAATACTCACAACACCATTATAATTTACTATTCCCTTCACTCATTCTCTCTCATATTTTACTTTTATACTCACAACATTTATATCATTATTTTTTTCCTTAATTCTCGCACAAACAGTAACAGTGCGGTTACTAGCGGGACGGAGGGAGTAGAGCAATAATTTTTAGAAGGACAAATTACAAATAAGGGTCTGAAGTATGCATCCCGTTCGCGGAAAGGGGTCCGATGTTTTAAATTTAGCGATTTAGGGTCTCAAGTAACCAAATGTTGGCAATTAAGGGCTTTTTTGACGGAATCGTTAATTTCTGGGTTAAATCACCACGTGCGGGTCACATGCCACGTAATGGGGGTTGAAATCGTAAAATGTTAAACTCTAGACCCTAAAAAATAAATTTAAAGTTACAAAACACCCCCTCTCTTCCTTTAAAACCTAAATCAATTTGCATAATAATAATAAAAAAATAATAATAATAATAATACAACACACACACTCCCTCACACACACTTTCCCAGTCACCCGTTCCCTCCATCTCCGGCGACCGTCACCCCCAACTCCGGCGATCCCCTCCGGCCAACACTCTCCTCTGCGACCTCAGTCACCCGTTTCCTCCATCTCCGGTGAACTCTCCCCTCCCCACCTCCGGCCTCCTTCTCCCTTCCCATCCTCTCAAAACACAACACACACACTCCCTCACACACAAATTTCTTATCAAAATCGATTGGAAAATCTCAAACCCAGGTGGTGGTTAACAAAGACGAATAAGAACAGATTATCGAGATCGAGTGGAGCTCCTCTATACTACCATTTCAAGAATTTAAAATCATCGATGTTTTAGATCTGATGAAAGATCTTGAAGATGAAGAAATGGAGTTTAATGAAAATGGGATTGATAACAGAATATCTAGATCTGAATTGATCACAAAAAGTAAAATTGTTGGGAGTCTAATTCGGGAATTTTTGAGTTCATCAATGGCAGAGAAATAGAATTTTGAATCCCCTGTTCAAAAAAGCTAAGACAATTTTGGTTTGAAAAAAAAACTTTGAATTCAGATTTGAAGGGTTTCAGATTGTTTTGATTCAGGGGTTGGTTTAGTTTGGAATCAACAAATTTCAATTTATTTTTTCTGCAATTGTTGTTGGGTGTGGTTGGTAGTGGTGGTGGTGCTTTCGGCAGGCTAGTGGTGGTTGTTGCCAGCAAAGTGATGGACTGATGGGTGGTGGGTAGTGGTGCTTTCGGCGGGCTAGTGGTGGTTGTTTTGATTCAGGGGATGATTTAGATTGGAATCAACATATATTTTATTATTATTATTATTATTATTATTTTGTTATTATTATTATTTTATTATTATTATTATTATTATTTTATTATTATTATTATTATTTTATTATTATTATTATTATTATGTAAATTGATTTAGATTTTAAAGGAAGAGAGGGGGTGTTTTGTAACTTTAAAATTTATTTTTTAGGGTCTAGAGTTTAACATTTTACGGTTTCAACCCCCATTACGTGGCACGTGACCTGCACGTGGTGATTTAACCCAGAAATTAACGATTCCATAAAAAAAGCCCTTAATTGCCAACATTTGGTTACTTAAGACCCTAAATCGCCAAATTTAAAACATCGAACCCCTTTTCGCGAACGGGGTGCATACTTCAGGCCCTTATTTGCAATTTGCCCTTTTTAGAATTGAAAAATAATACTACTCCTTCCTACCAAAATGATATTTCTAATTTTTTTTTTTGTCGTTATCGTCAAATTACTTTAGCAATAATTTTACGTTGATTTATTTATTGTAATGAATATCTAAAATTGTTCTTGTTGATAGTATATTTTTTTATTAATGATAAATAAAATACCCTTAGGCTTAAACAAATGACCGTTAAATAGGTTAGCATATTTCCTTAACAGGATTCGAACTCACTGCCTTTCGTGATGGAAGCTAATGACAGATAGCATCATAATAACTAAAGTGTTTTGGTTGTTATTGATAACATTTATAGTGGTGTAACGATAACAATAACACGTTATAAATTTTTATTAAAGTAATTTAATTATCCTAAAAAATATTGCTAGGAATATCTTTGGGTTAATGCAAAAAATTGGGAAGTTTATTTTGAGACGGAGGGGTACAAAAACACTACTCACTCCATTCGAAAATACACAAAATTTTATTTTGAGTATTCATTTGAAAAGACACAATCTCAAAATGAAAATTTTTTATCAATTTTTTATTTATGTGACCCACTTGTTATTGATGTTGTCAGGAATTTTCTCAGCGGCAACACGACCGTTGTAGTCGGAATAGGATAACTCCGGCTCCTTCTTCGAATTTGCACAAGCACAAACGTCAACTAAGCCGGGGGCGACTCCGACGTAAGCCCCTCCGGCGTGAGGATAAGTGTTTGTTTCAGGTGATAAATCTGAACGATATGGAAAAGTGTTTGTGGGTGAAGGTGTGTACGTACCCTGGCAATGAAGACTTCCCCTCATATATATACTCCTTTCCTCGTGCCTCTCACGTGCTATCCTCACGTTCCATGCCTCATTCCACGTGTCCTCACTCCATTGGTTAGCAAAAAGAATAAACTCACAACACGTGATCACTTTTCCCAATGCCCAACCGTTTTATGGGTCCCATTTCGTAGATATTTATATGCCGCCTCTTATGAGTCGCTTCCATTAGATTTGTCTCTCGCTGGATACGGGTAACTGAGTACTGTGTCGCCTCGACATAATATCTCGCCTTCTCATCTCACATCATTATCTCGCCGGCTTGCTTCATTATCCCGCCACTCAGTAACCAATATCTCGTATATTCTATACCTTGGGCTTTTTCTTTAATTGATCTTATTGGGTCATCTCTCGACACAGTTTCCCTCGAAACCCCAATTGGGCTACCTTTATCCCTATATTCTTCTTGGGCCTTGACTCACTTTGGTCCTGCTTGATCATTTCCCACTTATACAATTGGCCCAAACCCAACTACTATTTTTGGGCAGCATCAGAAGCCCCTAAGTTTGAGGCGAGATTCATTTATGGTCTCGCCAAAAACTTGATGTTCACTATCTCGCTTTCCAAGGCCTACAATTCCTTCTTCAAGAAGCCTGAATTCTGAACAAACCCTACTAAAAAACGTGTCATCTTCATGGCGAGCCCCTAAAATTGAATGTGCCGTCATTTGGGATCCGTGCCAAATAAGAGGGAAAATTTAAAATTTTTCATTTTAACTGTCACATCAATCAATTTCCCAAATTCTTCTCCCATATATATACCCATTTCTCTTCTCAATTTCACTTTTACACTCTACTTTTTCCTGAACCTTCCAAAACTCCGGCGAACTCAAACCTTGATTCCGACGAACTCTCTTCCTGTTTCCACCGTTCTTTCCAAGATTTGATCAGAAAATTACTTCCCAAATCCCATTCCGTACTCTATTCGCCCTTTGCAGCTGATTTTGGAGTCCCATTCTTTGTTCCTCCGGTTTCCGTTCACATTCTCCGACGATTCTTCGTCTTCTCCGGCCGTTCTTCATTTTACCAGGTAAATTTCCCAAAACCCTTCATATTCTCTAAACCCCCATATTTTGATCTTTTCACTTTTGCCCAATTGTTTGAGTCTTGTTATTCCCTTTATCCGTCCTTTCAATTTTGTTCCGAAATTACCCTTTATGGCGAGATACAAGAATTGCTCTAGGCGGGTTAGATATGGTAGGTGTCAAGTTTCAGGCGGCTTATACAGACGCCTGCGAACTACTTGGGCGAGATTGCCCAAGGCCGACATAGCTAGGATGATGGTTGAAAACTGGGTAGATCCTTCATTAATTGATTCCCTTGAGATCCAAGGTCATTTTTTCCTCCCCCATTCAGCCCCTATGTCCCATATTTTTACTTCTCACAAGGAATTAGTCTGATTCATCAAAAATAAATATGACCTCAACTTAAGCGACTCATCTGAATCCCACTGTGTCGCTGATCCCTTTTCTAAACGTAGGACGCATTATAAATCTGTCCTTTCTTCTTCTTCTTCCAGTGGTTCCAGCGAGATGGCCGATCAAGCGACTTCTTCTCCTGCTGCGACAACCAGCAATCCCCCTTCTACAGGGGTCTAAAATCTGAACTTGGCTGAAGGTAACATCTTCATTAATCCCGCTCATGCTGAGGCGGGATCCTCTCTCGCTCTTGATACAAGTTCTCTCATTCCTAATCCCCTCACCACTTGGCATACCCTATACAACATTGATCCCTCCCTTTACCGCATTTCTGATTATCAAGGAGACACTTCCCTCGCCCATCTGAGAGAAATGCGAGATGGCGTAGTTGTTTTTCCTTCACACCAAAGCCGGCCTTAGGATTCCCTCGATCCTTTTCTTTGTGAAGTTCTCTATAAAGCCCAAGCCATGATCACTGAAATTCATCCTAATGCAATAAGGATAATTACTGTTTTTATCACCATATGCCGTGCTCTGAGAAAGGAACCCACGGTCACTTCTCTAGTTACTTTATTTAAAGGGTACAAGCAAACCAACAAACTCGAGAGCGGGATAGAAGAAACCCGCCTATCTCTTCAATACCAACGAGGCCCAAAAATCCTTACTCCTTTGCCCACCAAAGTTCATGACTGGATGGACGACCCACTTTTCATTGTCTCTCGCGTAGGGTGATCTCATCCCGCTGATCTCTATCCCATCAAACCCCAAGTTGAAACTAAAGATGCTTCTGTTGTGGGCGACAATGCCCTTATTGCCGCTATTCGCTTTTTAGTTGCCCTTCCCGCAGATTCTCCCGCTGATACACCCCAACCTCTTATTTCTTGGAGGGGTATTTTGCGGAATAGAGAACTACTTGACCAATTCGGTATCGCCGACAACGTACCTCTTGCCCCGCCTCGGGTTCCAATCAGCTACGTTTATTTTGATGGATGGGAGCGGCACACGGATAACAAATATGCTCATGAGTGTCAATCGTGCAAGGGTACTCGCCATTGCACCGCAATGAATACTGTTCTTTGTATGTATTTTCTCTAACCTTATCCTTCTTTTCTTTTTAACTCACATTTGAATGATTCTAACTCTTAACTTTCTTTCTCTTTGTTTTCAGATCACCGAGCCAAATCAATGGAGAGTCGCCAAAACTCCAACTTGGAAATGGACAGGAGAATGAAGCGACTCGCCAGCACCCGCGATACTGCCCTTGGCCTCCTTCCCGCAAATCTCCCCTTGCCTTTGTCTCTTGATGGCAAAGATGCAGAGGAAATTGCCTTGGAGAAAGCCCAAGTTTCTTCCAAGACCAGAGCTAGACCCAACAATCCGGCTAACAAAGCTAAGCGACAGAAAATGATTGCCTCAGTTCAACCCAATGTCGCCATTGCCAATCAAGAAACTATTCCTCCAACTCCAGCTGCTATTCAGGATTCTCCACCTACTGAAGTTATTCCAACTACTCAATCCCTTCCAACTAATGAAGGCAATATGCCACCGCTTTCTATCCCGCCAACCTCTGTCTTGCAATCTGATGACGACCCCATTGAAGAAAACATTATCATTCCTTCTTCCGAAACTGTACTGACAAACTCTCCCGCGTCAGCTGGCGATGCAACTGAGCCCATTCAGAATGATGATCCTCCTCCTCCCCAAGATACAAAAATTTGCGATTTAACACATGTTTCTAACTCGCCTCCTTCTCCACGCGGCCCACAAACTTCTTCAGCTCTTCCAACTCCTAGCTGGCTTCAGGAAAATTTTGAGAAGCCCACTGATTTTATTGGGCTCTATGAACTGTGCAAAGAAGCCGCCAATGTTCCTCGCCTCACGGGATTGATTAACGAAGTTCACGGTGTTGAAGAGAGTTTGATAGGAAGTTCAGCTCTTATTCGTGCTAGCGACCCCATCCAAGTCTAGCGAGTGACGGATATGGATATAGACCATGCCTCTTGCCAAGTCGGGATTCACTTTTCAATGGTATGTCGCTCTTCCCTTTCTTGTCTAATTGTTTTTTTGTTCATCTTGGCCTTTAACTTAACTTTTTATTTAGCTTGGAGCTTCTATTATTGGCATCAATGACAAGAACCATCAACTTACCAAGGACGTGACGCGGTTAGAAAACTCTAACCAAGTCTTGAGAAGAGACAAAGATCTCCTTCGCGGCAGAGTTGGTAGGCGAGATGCAACAATCACCAAATTGGAGGGAGAGCGAGATACATTAAAAGCTGACTTGACCACTTCCCAGGATCAACTCACGGCTGCTCAAACTGAGCTTAATGCCGCCAAAATAAATCTCGACAGTGCAACAGCTGAGCTTAATTCTGTCAAGGAGAATGCCGCCAATCTTCTGAGCGAGAATGAGACTTTAAAGAAGACTCATGTCGCTGACACTCAATTTTTCCAGGGCGAGATAGCTAAACTGCGAGAGGAAATGATGGGCAAAGTCGCTGAAATCACCTCTCTCAATGCTGATGTGGCCAAGCTCAAAGACGATCTTATGGACATTGGCGACCAAACCTCTCTCCAAGTCATGCGAGCTGCAGCTGCCGATGCTTCTGAAATACCCGCCATCACTATCGAGCGACTTGCAAAATGGGGTTCAGAGCCAATCTTTAGTGACATATGTCGCCTGGGCCATCCTTTAGTTCCATACTCAGCTGATTGTGATGATGTGCCACCCGGAAAAGATTTTTCTCTTTTTTGAAAATCAAAACACGGAGACGGAGTCGCCACGCCATTTTTATTTTAAGGGCCAAAACTTTGAAAAATGACCGAGATGAGATATTTGGGTTCGGAGGTCACGTTACACGCCGGGAAGAACGTTAGGGTTCACCCGGAATGCCTCGTAAAACGAGTCTTCCAAGCTTAAAAACCATTTGTGTGTGTGTGTGTGTGTGTGTTACTTTGGCCAAAATACGTTCAAACTGAGAAAACTAAAAATTTGGGACTCTTTGTAAGACATTAAAAAAGTCCCATGATTTTTGGTAGGATTTTAGGGTTGAGTTTTGGTACTCAAAAGATTTCTTGAAGTTGAGAATCAATTCTGCCAGATGAAAAAGGCAGTGGACATTTAATTTTAAAATGGATTTAAGAGCTTTAAAACTTCAAAATCTGGGGAAAGTTCGAGAATGAAAGTTGTTCAAAACATCTTAAATAAGGTTTCTGAAAAAGTACTTTTCCATTTGGAGATTATTTGATGGACCAAAACCTTCTGGAAATCACAGATATGAAATCTGGATTTCCAGGGACTGTTGAATCTGACCTTTGGAAAATAATTTGAAAAAGGGAGTTTTACTCACTTAAAAAATAAAGTAAAAATATGTCTATAATTCTACGGATGTTTTCTACAAAAAGTATTTTGTAGTCAACACCCAATTCTAAGTTCTTCTGTGTCCAAAAAATTAGACAATGGACTGAGGTCTTAGAACAATGCTACTGGACAGCAAGATGTTCTTGAAGGAAAATGTGATTTAAAAGGGGTTTGCATCCATGCTTTGTCCCCATCTTCTTAGGCTTTGATTAGTGATCACTAGACATTTTAGTGGTGAATCTACTATATCAAGCCATCCTTAGGGTACATTAGGACTTAAAGCACTTCATTTGCTTGGGAAGGGGGAGATTTAACTTTGAAATCAAGATTTTATGTATGAAAATGTTTTTTAGGGTTTTGAAAATATGTTTGTAAGAAGTAAAAACAATTTTGAAAGAAATGTTGATCCTTGTAGAGGATCATCCATGGAGATGAATTTCCATGGTGATACTCTTGGATCTAGGGCAAGAGAAGAACAAGTTACATCTTCAAAGTATGAGATGCATGCATGGATGAGAGAGATTTAGGGTAGGGAGAAGGAGGTTATACCTATCTTTCCTTGATTTTTTGAGTTTGAGGCTTGAATTTGAGAGTGTTTGAGGCTTGAATTTGAGAGTGTTTAGTGAGTGTGACTTGGGAAAATAATTAAAAGAAAAAGGTGGCAATTCAAGGGAATTCTCACTGTTTTCTCTAGTATTTTCGCCAAGGTGCTGTGAGTGAGTTGTTGTGAGGACCCCAACCCGGAACCTAACCCGTGTCCCGAGCTAGAGCGTCCCCAAAAGGACTCAAACCACCTAAACCTTTTTAAAACTTTTTAAAACTTTGATTTAACTTACAACTTAAACATACTGAACATAACCATTTCAAAATAACTTCATTCCTCTCTACATGAAAGGAAGAGTTGAATAACTTTAAAAGTAACAACCTGTTTTAATTACAAAAGACTTTGGTTATAACGTAGAAACCAAGTTTTATACACACAAACTCCATAAAGGAATTATACAAAATATATCTTCTATGCCAACCTATACATACCCCGACAAATCCCAAAATACCACGTCCAAACTCCTTTCCGTCCTCACTTGGCCGGTCCGCCTATCTCAGGATCTAAAAACATTGAAGGGAGAGGGGTGAGAATAAATCTCAGCAAGCTATTATGAATGCAACAATATGCCGTAAGATGCAACACATAACAAGGTACATCTCACATATTGGTAAAACAGTAAACACCTTCCGTTACCTTTGTTTACCTTTCCCGTCTGAATCATAAGTCGTATCACTGTGGGCATAATACTCCACTATTTCTGTGAATGCATATCCACCAGAACCAATATCATATAATCGAGACAGTTATGATTATAACTCATCTCCTGTGAACTGCTTAGGCATATTCACATCTTATAAGACCCATTTTTCAGGGAACCAAATAAGATAGTAGCAACTCTGTAAGGCTTTCGGCTCAATACAGATGCTATAACCCCAGTCTGTGGCCGCAGAGGGGGAGAGGTCACAGGTATGATGAACCTTCAATCACTTAGAGAACAAATCAATAACTGATTGAATTCCATTATTCCCCCCAATCACATAAAATATAAGCACGTTCAAGCACATAATAGATACTTGAAACATAATCCACAAACGGGATAAGCAATATAGTCACATGGTAAATTATACTCATGTTCAACAAATCTCATAGTGCAACATTTAATTAACACACTATGCATAAATAAGCAATATAGCCACATGGTAAAATATACTCATGTTCAACCAATAATCATAGTGCAACATTTAGGTACTACACTAAGCATAATACAATCCATGAGTATGTACTCAAATAAGACATTGAGATATCATTAGCCCATCTTACTTAGTCATTATACCACAATATATGATCTCAATAAGGATCCACGTTAACTCTACCAAGTTAGAGTCACATTTAATAAACTGCCAAATAATTTCTAAGTCGGAGATAGAATGCTTCCGTATTTCCATTTAAACCAAATTAAGGTGCCATTAAATGTTCTAATTATAACTTAAGTTAAAAGGACTAATTCCTATCCGATTGGGATTAGCTTCCACTACCTTATCATGGTTAGGGATCATTCCAAGTGATTACTAGTAAAATCAGCAAGAAAGAAGACTTAAGAAGTTCTGGCCCATGGGCGACCGCCCATGCCACTTGGGCGACCGCCCAAGTGGTTTTCAAAGGACCCAAGCTACTGCCCTCTTGGGCGACCGCTCACCACCTCTTGGGCGACCGCCCAAGAGGAAATTCCAAGGCACTAATTTCTGGTATCATGGGCGGCCGCTCAAGCCCCCATGGGCGACCGCCCAAGTCCCCTTCCAGCAATTCCCAATTTTCAAACCCCCCTTTACCTATTTTCTTTTCCTTTTTAACTACCA
The DNA here is from genome assembly GCA_022495995.1 of Adenophora triphylla var. japonica. Taxonomy (NCBI): domain Eukaryota; kingdom Viridiplantae; phylum Streptophyta; class Magnoliopsida; order Asterales; family Campanulaceae; genus Adenophora; species Adenophora triphylla. The sequence continues at coordinate 257,975 of JAFEMH010002870.1, forward strand.
TTATTTCCATGAACACCAAAGGATTCTCTAGCTTTACAAAGTTCATCATAAATCATGTAAACCCAAAATAATATAAACCTAGATTATTTACCAATAAATCTTCCACCAATTTCACTACCTCATTCAAGCTTAACCTTTTAATCTAACTCCACAAATTTCACTACCTCATTCAAGTTTAACCTTTTAACCTTTTAATCTAACTCCACCAATTTCACTACCTCATTCAAGTTTAACCTTTTAACCTTTTAATCTAACTCCACCCATTTCTAGTTTAACCCTTCTACCCCCTTTCCAACCATGTTCTTTCCTCTTTATAAACCTTCATGACTCAAACCTTACATCAAGATCATTACACCTTTCTCTACTCAAATAAAGATTCCAAAGCCTTCAACCAACAAGATAATAACAATATCAACATTTAATATCTCATGAACATTTGAAGAAGGGAAGGGTCATAATAACTCACCTTAGGATTTTTGATGAAAAGATGATTTTCTTAGCTTGATTGATTTCTCTAGTTGTCCCAATCTCAAAAGTACTCTTGGATTTGAAAATGGATGAGAAATGGCCTTGCTAGAGATCTTGGAAGTTGAGGCTTTCACATGGAGCTTCCATGGAAATGGTAAGAAGAAAATGGAGGAGAATGATGGAGGAGGTAGATGGAGTGTGGGAAGAGTAAGGAAAGTATGGGAGGAGGAAGGAAGAAAGTATGGGAGTGTAAGAGGAGGTATGGTGCACATTGACTAGTGAGGGGGAAGGAGAGTAATTTAAGGAAATTTGTCCCCCTCCCACCCTAACTTATTATTTCCAAGGCTTTCACCAAAATACCAATTTATTCCCCTAATATTCCAAAGCATTTAAATTAACTCTCCTACTCAAGTATTTATTCCACATACTTTAATCCTCCTTCCATATTTTATTCATTTCCTATTATTATATTTTTCCTATCATTTTATCTAATGCAAGAAATCGAGTATATAAAAATGAACACATAATAATAACAATAATATTAAAAGCATATAATATTATTCTAAAATTGTGCCTAGGGTTAGGGTCGTTACACTCACTCCCCCTTAAAGAAAAATTTGTCCCGAATTTTAAACTTGCTTACCTCACTGATCAATTAGAGATGGTGACCTCCTTATATAAGTCAAATTCGCTTAATCATCATTAGTCGAAGAACTCCATACACATGAGGAATCAGGAAGATAATTTCTCTCATACAAGGTTCCATACGTTACCAACTCAATACTGAACTGAAATCTACTAATATACGCCAACTCACTAAGGTTAATTAAACTCCTCAAGTTGAAAAGAAATCCATCACACAACACACAACTTATTCTCAAGAATCTGGATAGTCTTCTCTGTCTGCACATCTGCCTGAGGATGAAACGCATCACTGAAACTTGACTTGGAATTCAAAACCTTGTACCCAGCTTCCCAAAAGCACAAAGAATCCTCGATCCCGGTCTGGTAAAATGTTGATTAGTACTCCATGAAATAATTCAATCTTCCGCATGCACCATGTTTTAATTTCTCCCTCGAATTTTTCGTTGGTATAGGTAGAAAGTAAACCGACTTGATCTATCCATCCACTATTACTCCAACACACCCATCTTCATCGACGTTGAAGGTAGTCCAGTTACAAAATTCCATCGCAATGCTTTCCCATTCGAATCTTCTAACTCTTCTTTAAATCTTGATACCTCTTCGAACTTTCCTGAAGAATCGCAATTCTAGATCTATCGTCTTCCTCTAAAACTGGTCTTCTAATCTCTTGCAGTCACGGTAAGCACATTCCAAGTTGAGGTTGAAATTTTCATCCCAATTCGATACAAAATTCTTGGTATTCCCATCTTGAACTAGTCGATAATCCTCTTAACTTCTGAATCATGGTTGGACTTCCTCTAAAGTCTCCACACTATAAGTGTAACTTGAATATTCGCAATCATATCTCACCTTGCAACTCAAAAGATATACTCGTTGACACATAAGCCTTTCGGCTAATCGCATTTGAAATCACAATAACTTTCCCAGTAACAAGATATAACACCATTTAAGTCTTTCTAATAATTTCCACCCTCGACTCTGCTTATTGTTAAATTCCTTCCGAACCCACAAATACTTTAAACTTTTATGATCAGTAACACATCTCAGATTTAGTTGCACATAATTAAAATTTCCACTTGTAAAACGCAAAATAATCTCGGTCACTTCCCGGGTTGAAAATAAGGAAATTCTGCTCTTCCTGTTTCACTTCCTCTAACCATAAATTATCACTTCCCCATTTCACAATATCAAAATTTTAACCTTCCATTGATACGCAATTAAAATCGTCAAGTTCTCACATCCATTAGTCGGCTTAAGGATCGATCAAGATCCAACCTATTCTTCATCTCTACCTATACAATTCCACCTTGTGGCCATCTTACATCATGGATACCTCTTTCCAGGTTAACTAAATCAACAATAAGACAATTCTCAAGAATCTAATGATACTCCCTTGGTAGCACCCCTTTCAATCCTAAAACTACGGACTCATGACGGGAATATTCCCAAGTCAACTCACCATTATTACACTTCACACACAAATTCTTTTCTTGAAGAGTAGATAACAAAATTCACAATTTATTTTTATGTTCTACTCAACTCCAATTAAGCATTCAACAAAGCTATCCGGATAAGGTTATAAAATAAAATCCTATTCATTAACTCCACATCATATCTAGTTCCCTTCTATAAGAGGCTTTTGATATAGGTATTAGGCTTTAACATTAACTCAATATATAATTTCACTTCTTCAACTGCCGCCATGGAATATTCTGATAAAGCACATCTAAAGTTTTTCTAATTAGCACATAACATTTTTCGAAGACTTCTTACCCAAGTCTATCACATACCAATTAATCTTCCCGCTCTTTAACCAAAATTTTTCAATCCTTAATGCATACATAGCAAGGATACCACATAAAGGCTTATCTATATCTAATACCATATAAACCAATTAGGCATAGAAAAGAAGACTCGCTTCATACGACAGTCTATCAATGCACGGTCACTACTCAACCAATCTAGGCCAAGTATACATCAAAATCACACATTGGTAATCATACTAAATCAACTGGCAATACATGCTCAGTTATGACCACATCACTCTAGTGGTAAACCAAAGAAGATTCGAGGTACTCTCTCATAAGAGCAGAAACCTCTAACACATAAACAAATCTTATGCAATATATGCCACGTTCAAGCAAAATGCAATGCCAAATATGCATGAAATGAACCGGGATCTATAAAAGTATGACCCCTACTTCTGAGACAGGTATATTACCTCTAAAGGTAGCTGAGGGATCTATCCCTCCCAGACTCAAAACAAGGATTCCACTTTAAACATTCCCTTTTGGATTCCCTTCAATATCCCTTTTCATTCCACCTCTTAGCCCCCTTTGACCGGTACCCAAAGCTAACCTCCGATGAAATACAGGATAATTTTTCTTGTAGTGCCCCATTTCTCCACAATTCAAGCATTTTCCTTGCTTACTCCAACACTTGTCTTCGGAATGACCCATCTTCTTGCAATAACCACATACAATCCTTACCTGATTTGAAGTCGAACGAGTTGTTGTAGTCGCCGCTTCTTCTCCTCTTGCTAATCCCGATGCTGATCCTCTCTGTCGCCTTCTACTATATCCAGAACCTTGGCCTTGAAATCTCTGTTTACTTCCACTTCCACCCTCAGATTTACCCCGGTGCTCGTCAATATCATTCTCTATCCGATAGGCTTTATTCACTGCTGTCTGGAAATCTGTGAAGTCGTGAGTCAATAACTGTTTCCTGAACTCTAGTCTTAATCCCTTTACAAACCGATATACCCGTCTCTCTTCTTCCGGCACCAAATGTGGACAATAGCGAGCTAGCTCCGTAAACCTTGCTGAGTACTGCGCCACGGTCATTGATCCTTGCTCTAATCTCAAAAACTCAACTTCCTTCTTATCTCTTGTAACCATTGGAATAAAATGATCCCGAAACTTGCGTGTGAAGTTCTCCCAAGTCTGCGGTGTAAGATCCCGATCCCAGCCGTCCTTTACTACTTGCCACCAATGCTCTGCAGGTCCTTCTAACTTGAAGACTGCGCATCTCACCTTTTCTGCATCTGAGCTCTCCATAGCTAAGAAGATTTTATTCAAAGCTTCAAGCCATCTCTCCGCCGTCACCGGATCTGGGTCTCCACTAAAGCTTGGAGGTATCATCTTGACGAATTTTTCCAAACCATGCCCATGTCTGCCTTCTTGATGCTGCTGTACTTGTCCTTGTGCTGCCATATTTTGCAAAAATCCTCGGAACATGTTCATCGTCTCATCATTCTGATTCCTATCACCCCCGGCATTACCAACAATGCCCGGAACCTGGTGCTGATCATCCTCATTTCTAGCCATTGAATAAACTCCTGCATCAAACACTCGGCGTAAATTATCACACACTCTCACTCAGCTAGACTCTACCCGAGAACTCTAACCGAGCTCTGATACCAACTGTGAGGACCCCAACCCGGAACCTAACCCGTGTCCCGAGCTAGAGCGTCCCCAAAAGGACTCAAACCACCTAAACCTTTTTAAAACTTTTTAAAACTTTGATTTAACTTACAACTTAAACATACTGAACATAACCATTTCAAAATAACTTCATTCCTCTCTACATGAAAGGAAGAGTTGAATAACTTTAAAAGTAACAACCTGTTTTAATTACAAAAGACTTTGGTTATAACGTAGAAACCAAGTTTTATACACACAAACTCCATAAAGGAATTATACAAAATATATCTTCTATGCCAACCTATACATACCCCGACAAATCCCAAAATACCACGTCCAAACTCCTTTCCGTCCTCACTTGGCCGGTCCGCCTATCTCAGGATCTAAAAACATTGAAGGGAGAGGGGTGAGAATAAATCTCAGCAAGCTATTATGAATGCAACAATATGCCAGGTAAGATGCAACACATAACAAGGTACATCTCACATATTGGTAAAACAGTAAACACCTTCCGTTACCTTTGTTTACCTTTCCCGTCTGAATCATAAGTCGTATCACTGTGGGCATAATACTCCACTACTTCTGTGAATGCATATCCACCAGAACCAATATCATATAATCGAGACAGTTATGATTATAACTCATCTCCTGTGAACTGCTTAGGCATATTCACATCTTATAAGACCCATTTTTCAGGGAACCAAATAAGATAGTAGCAACTCTGTAAGGCTTTCGGCTCAATACAGATGCTATAACCCCAGTCTGTGGCCGCAGAGGGGGAGAGGTCACAGGTATGATGAACCTTCAATCACTTAGAGAACAAATCAATAACTGATTGAATTCCATTATTCCCCCCAATCACATAAAATATAAGCACGTTCAAGCACATAATAGATACTTGAAACATAATCCACAAACGGGATAAGCAATATAGTCACATGGTAAATTATACTCATGTTCAACAAATCTCATAGTGCAACATTTAATTAACACACTATGCATAAATAAGCAATATAGCCACATGGTAAAATATACTCATGTTCAACCAATAATCATAGTGCAACATTTAGGTACTACACTAAGCATAATACAATCCATGAGTATGTACTCAAATAAGACAATGAGATATCATCAGCCCATCTTACTTAGTCATTATACCACAATATATGATCTCAATAAGGATCCACGTTAACTCTACCAAGTTAGAGTCACATTTAATAAACTGCCAAATAATTTCTAAGTCGGAGATAGAATGCTTCCGTATTTCCATTTAAACCAAATTAAGGTGCCATTAAATGTTCTAATTATAACTTAAGTTAAAAGGACTAATTCCTATCCGATTGGGATTAGCTTCCACTACCTTATCATGGTTAGGGATCATTCCAAGTGATTACTAGTAAAATCAGCAAGAAAGAAGACTTAAGAAGTTCTGGCCCATGGGCGACCGCCCATGCCACTTGGGCGACCGCCCAAGTGGTTTTCAAAGGACCCAAGCTACTGCCCTCTTGGGCGACCGCTCACCACCTCTTGGGCGACCGCCCAAGAGGAAATTCCAAGGCACTAATTTCTGGTATCATGGGCGGCCGCTCAAGCCCCCATGGGCGACCGCCCAAGTCCCCTTCCAGCAATTCCCAATTTTCAAACCCCTCTTTACCTATTTTCTTTTCCTTTTTAACTACCATTATTTCCATGAACACCAAAGGATTCTCTAGCTTTACAAAGTTCATCATAAATCATGTAAACCCAAAATAATATAAACCTAGATTATTTACCAATAAATCTTCCACCAATTTCACTACCTCATTCAAGCTTAACCTTTTAATCTAACTCCACAAATTTCACTACCTCATTCAAGTTTAACCTTTTAACCTTTTAATCTAACTCCACCAATTTCACTACCTCATTCAAGTTTAACCTTTTAACCTTTTAATCTAACTCCACCCATTTCTAGTTTAACCCTTCTACCCCCTTTCCAACCATGTTCTTTCCTCTTTATAAACCTTCATGACTCAAACCTTACATCAAGATCATTACACCTTTCTCTACTCAAATAAAGATTCCAAAGCCTTCAACCAACAAGATAATAACAATATCAACATTTAATATCTCATGAACATTTGAAGAAGGGAAGGGTCATAATAACTCACCTTAGGATTTTTGATGAAAAGATGATTTTCTTAGCTTGATTGATTCCTCTAGTTGTCCCAATCTCAAAAGTACTCTTGGATTTGAAAATGGATGAGAAATGGCCTTGCTAGAGATCTTGGAAGTTGAGGCTTTCACATGGAGCTTCCATGGAAATGGTAAGAAGAAAATGGAGGAGAATGATGGAGGAGGTAGATGGAGTGTGGGAAGAGTAAGGAAAGTATGGGAGGAGGAAGGAAGAAAGTATGGGAGTGTAAGAGGAGGTATGGTGCACATTGACTAGTGAGGGGGAAGGAGAGTAATTTAAGGAAATTTGTCCCCCTCCCACCCTAACTTATTATTTCCAAGGCTTTCACCAAAATACCAATTTATTCCCCTAATATTCCAAAGCATTTAAATTAACTCTCCTACTCAAGTATTTATTCCACATACTTTAATCCTCCTTCCATATTTTATTCATTTCCTATTATTATATTTTTCCTATCATTTTATCTAATGCAAGAAATCGAGTATATAAAAATGAACACATAATAATAACAATAATATTAAAAGCATATAATATTATTCTAAAATTGTGCCTAGGGTTAGGGTCGTTACACTCACTCCCCCTTAAAGAAAAATTCGTCCCGAATTTTAAACTTGCTTACCTCACTGATCAATTAGAGATGGTGACCTCCTTATATAAGTCAAATTCGCTTAATCATCATTAGTCGAAGAACTCCATACACATGAGGAATCAGGAAGATAATTTCTCTCATACAAGGTTCCATACGTTACCAACTCAATACTGAACTGAAATCTACTAATATACGCCAACTCACTAAGGTTAATTAAACTCCTCAAGTTGAAAAGAAATCCATCACACAACACACAACTTATTCTCAAGAATCTGGATAGTCTTCTCTGTCTGCACATCTGCCTGAGGATGAAACGCATCACTGAAACTTGACTTGGAATTCAAAACCTTGTACCCAGCTTCCCAAAAGCACAAAGAATCCTCGATCCCGATCTGGTAAAATGTTGATTAGTACTCCATGAAATAATTCAATCTTCCGCATGCACCATGTTTTAATTTCTCCCTCGAATTTTTCGTTGGTATAGGTAGAAAGTAAACCGACTTGATCTATCCATCCACTATTACTCCAACACACCCATCTTCATCGACGTTGAAGGTAGTCCAGTTACAAAATTCCATCGCAATGCTTTCCCATTCGAATCTTCTAACTCTTCTTCAAATCTTGATACCTCTTCGAACTTTCCTGAAGAATCGCAATTCTAGATCTATCGTCTTCCTCTAAAACTGGTCTTCTAATCTCTTGCAGTCACGGTAAGCACATTCCAAGTTGAGGTTGAAATTTTCATCCCAATTCGATACAAAATTCTTGGTCTTCCCATCTTGAACTAGTCGATAATCCTCTTAACTTCTGAATCATGGTTGGACTTCCTCTAAAGTCTCCACACTATAAGTGTAACTTGAATATTCGCAATCATATCTCACCTTGCAACTCAAAAGATATACTCGTTGACACATAAGCCTTTCGGCTAATCGCATTTGAAATCACAATAACTTTCCCAGTAACAAGATATAACACCATTTAAGTCTTTCTAATAATTTCCACCCTCGACTCTGCTTATTGTTAAATTCCTTCCGAACCCACAAATACTTTAAACTTTTATGATCAGTAACACATCTCAGATTTAGTTGCACATAATTAAAATTTCCACTTGTAAAACGCAAAATAATCTCAGTCACTTCCAGGTTGAAAATAAGGAAATTCTGCTCTTCCTGTTTCACTTCCTCTAAACATAAATTATCACTTTCCCATTTCACAATATCAAAATTTTAACCTTCCATTGATACGCAATTAAAATCGTCAAGTTCTCACATCCATTAGTCAGTTAAGGATCAGATCAGCAGTCAACCTATTCTTCATCTCTACCTATACAATTCCACCTTGTGGCCATCTTACATCATGGATACCTCTTTCCAGGTTAACTAAATCAACAATAAGACAATTCTCAAGAATCTAATGATACTCCCTTGGTAGCACCCCTTTCAATCCTAAAACTACGGACTCATGACGGGAATATTCCCAAGTCAACTCACCATTATTACACTTCACACACAAATTCTTTTCTTGAAGAGTAGATAACAAAATTCACAATTTATTTTTATGTTCTACTCAACTCCAATTAAGCATTCAACAAAGCTATCCAGATAAGGTTATAAAATAAAATCCTATTCATTAACTCCACATCATATCTAGTTCCCTTCTATAAGAGGCTTTTGATATAGGTATTAGGCTTTAACATTAACTCAATATATAATTTCACTTCTTCAACTGCCGCCATGGAATATTCTGATAAAGCACATCTAAAGTTTTTCTAATTAGCACCTAACATTTTTCGAAGACTTCTTACCCAAGTCTATCACATACCAATTAATCTTCCCGCTCTTTAACCAAAATTTTTCAATCCTTAATGCATACATAGCAAGGATACCACATAAAGGCTTATCTATATCTAATACCATATAAACCAATTAGGCATAGAAAAGAAGACTCGCTTCATACGACAGTCTATCAATGCACGGTCACTACTCAACCAATCTAGGCCAAGTATACATCAAAATCACACATTGGTAATCATACTAAATCAACTGGCAATACATGCTCAGTTATGACCACATCACTCTAGTGGTAAACCAAAGAAGATTCGAGGTACTCTCTCATAAGAGCAGAAACCTCTAACACATAAACAAATCTTATGCAATATATGCCACGTTCAAGCAAAATGCAATGCCAAATATGCATGAAATGAACCGGGATCTATAAAAGTATGACCCCCTACTTCTGAGACAGGTATATTACCTCTAAAGGTAGCTGAGGGATCTATCCCTCCCAGACTCAAAACAAGGATTCCACTTTAAACATTCCCTTTTGGATTCCCTTCAATATCCCTTTTCATTCCACCTCTTAGCCCCCTTTGACCGGTACCCAAAGCTAACCTCCGATGAAATACAGGACAATTTTTCTTGTAGTGCCCCATTTCTCCACAATTCAAGCATTTCCCTTGCTTACTCCAACACTTGTCTTCGGAATGACCCATCTTCTTGCAATAACCACATACAATCCTTAACCGATTTGAAGTCGAACGAGTTGTTGTAGTCGCCGCTTCTTCTCCTCTTGCTAATCCCGATGCTGATCCTCTCTGTCGCCTTCTACTATATCCAGAACCTTGGCCTTGAAATCTCTGTTTACTTCCACTTCCACCCTCAGATTTACCCCGGTGCTCGTCAATATCATTCTCTATCCGATAGGCTTTATTCACTGCTGTCTGGAAATCTGTGAAGTCGTGAGTCAATAACTGTTTCCTGAACTCTAGTCTTAATCCCTTTACAAACCGATATACCCATCTCTCTTCTTCCGGCACCAAATGTGGACAATAGCGAGCTAGCTCCGTAAACCTTGCTGAGTACTGCGCCACGGTCATTGATCCTTGCTCTAATCTCAAAAACTCAACTTCCTTCTTATCTCTTGTAACCATTGGAATAAAATGATCCCGAAACTTGCGTGTGAAGTTCTCCCAAGTCTGCGGTGTAAGATCCCGATCCCACTGGGCCCTTACTACTTGCCACCAATGCCTGCAGTCCTTCTAACTTGAAGATCGCAAGCGCATCTCACCTTTTCTGCATCTGAGCTCTCCATAGCTAAGAAGATTTTATTCAAAGCTTCAAGCCATCTCTCCGCCGTCACCGGATCTGGGTCTCCACTAAAGCTTGGAGGTATCATCTTGACGAATTTTTCCAAACCATGCCCATGTCTGCCTTCTTGATGCTGCTGTACTTGTCCTTGTGCTGCCATATTTTGCAAAAATCCTTGGAACATGTTCATCGTCTCATCATTCTGATTCCTATCACCCCCGGCATTACCAACAATGCCCGGAACCTGGTGCTGATCATCCTCATTTCTAGCCATTGAATAAACTCCTGCATCAAACACTCGGCGTAAATTATCACACACTCTCACTCAGCTAGACTCTACCCGAGAACTCTAACCGAGCTCTGATACCAACTGTGAGGACCCCAACCCGGAACCTAACCCGTGTCCCGAGCTAGAGCGTCCCCAAAAGGACTCAAACCACCTAAACCTTTTTAAAACTTTTTAAAACTTTGATTTAACTTACAACTTAAACATACTGAACATAACCATTTCAAAATAACTTCATTCCTCTCTACATGAAAGGAAGAGTTGAATAACTTTAAAAGTAACAACATGTTTTAATTACAAAATACTTTGGTTATAACGTAGAAACCAAGTTTTATACACACAAACTCCATAAAGGAATTATACAAAATATATCTTCTATGCCAACCTATACATACCCCGATAAATCCCAAAATACCACGTCCAAACTCCTTTCCATCCTCACTTGGCCGGTCCGCCTGTCTCAGGATCTAAAAACATTAAAGGGAGAGGGGTGAGAATAAATCTTAGCAAGCTATTATGAATGCATCAATATGCCAGGTAAGATGCAACACATAACAAGGTACATCTCGCATATTGGTAAAACAGTAAACACCTTCCGTTACCTTTGTTTACCTTTCCCGTCTGAATCATAAGTCGTATCACTGTGGGCATAATACTCCACTATTTCTGTGAATGCATATCCACCAGAACCAATATCATATAATCGAGACAGTTATGATTATAACTCATCTCCTGTGAACTGCTTAGGCATATTCACATCTTATAAGACCCATTTTTCAGGGAACCAAATAAGATAGTAGCAACTCTGTAAGGCTTTCGGCTCAATACAGATGCTATAACCCCAGTTTGTGGCCGCAGAGGGGGAGAGGTCACAGGTATGATGAACCTTCAATCACTTAGAGAACAAATCAATAACTGATTGAATTCCATTATACCCCCCAATCACATAAAATATAAGCACGTTCAAGCACATAATAGATACTTGAAACATAATCCACAAACGGGATAAGCAATATAGTCACATGGTAAATTATACTCATGTTCAACAAATCTCATAGTGCAACATTTAATTAATACACTATGCATAAATAAGCAATATAGTACATGGTAAAATATATTCATGTTCAACCAATAATCATAGTGCAACATTTAGGTACTACACTAAGCATAATACAATCCATGAGTATGTACTCAAATAAGACAATGAGATATCATCAGCCCATCTTACTTAGTCATTATACCACAATATATGATCTCAATAAGGATCCACGTTAACTCTACCAAGTTAGAGTCACATTTAATAAACTGCCAAATAATTTCTAAGTCGGAGATAGAATGCTTCCGTATTTCCATTTAAACCAAATTAAGGTGCCATTAAATGTTCTAATTATAACTTAAGTTAAAAGGACTAATTCCTATCCGGTTGGGATTAGCTTCCACTACCTTATCATGGTTAGGGATCATTCCAAGTGATTACTAGTAAAATCAGCAAGAAAGAAGACTTAAGAAGTTCTGGCCCATGGGCGACCGCCCATGCCACTTGGGCGACCGCCCAAGTGGTTTTCAAAGGACCCAAGCTACTGCCCTCTTGGGCGACCGCTCACCACCTCTTGGGTGACCGCCCAAGAGGAAATTCCAAGGCACTAATTTCTGGTATCATGGGCGGCCGCTCAAGCCCCCATGGGCGACCGCCCAAGTCCCCTTCCAGCAATTCCCAATTTTCAAACCCCTCTTTACCTATTTTCTTTTCCTTTTTAACTACCATTATTTCCATGAACACCAAAGGATTCTCTAGCTTTACAAAGTTCATCATAAATCATGTAAACCCAAAATAATATAAACCTAGATTATTTACCAATAAATCTTCCACCAATTTCACTACCTCATTCAAGCTTAACCTTTTAATCTAACTCCACAAATTTCACTACCTCATTCAAGTTTAACCTTTTAACCTTTTAATCTAACTCCACCAATTTCACTACCTCATTCAAGTTTAACCTTTTAACCTTTTAATCTAACTCCACCCATTTCTAGTTTAACCCTTCTACCCCCTTTCCAACCATGTTCTTTCCTCTTTATAAACCTTCATGACTCAAACCTTACATCAAGATCATTACACCTTTCTCTACTCAAATAAAGATTCCAAAGCCTTCAACCAACAAGATAATAACAATATCAACATTTAATATCTCATGAACATTTAAAGAAGGGAAGGGTCATAATAACTCACCTTAGGATTTTTGGATGAAAAGATGATTTTCTTAGCTTGATTGATTCCTCTAGTTGTCCCAATCTCAAAAGTACTCTTGGATTTGAAAATGGATGAGAAATGGCCTTGCTAGAGATCTTGGAAGTTGAGGCTTTCACATGGAGCTTCCATGGAAATGGTAAGAAGAAAATGGAGGAGAATGATGGAGGAGGTAGATGGAGTGTGGGAAGAGTAAGGAAAGTATGGGAGGAGGAAGGAAGAAAGTATGGGAGTGTAAGAGGAGGTATGGTGCACATTGACTAGTGAGGGGGAAGGAGAGTAATTTAAGGAAATTTGTCCCCCTCCCACCCTAACTTATTATTTCCAAGGCTTTCACCAAAATACCAATTTATTCCCCTAATATTCCAAAGCATTTAAATTAACTCTCCTACTCAAGTATTTATTCCACATACTTTAATCCTCCTTCCATATTTTATTCATTTCCTATTATTATATTTTTCCTATCATTTTATCTAATGCAAGAAATCGAGTATATAAAAATGAACACATAATAATAACAATAATATTAAAAGCATATAATATTATTCTAAAATTGTGTCTAGGGTTAGGGTCGTTACAGTTGTTGTTGCTCTCCTTTTCTGAGACTGAGGGGCTCAATTTATAGCCCTCTGAAACTTACATTTTGATCCGCGCGGATCATTCCTTCAGCTTGCCTGGTGCATTAAATGCTGCTCCAGGCTTTGGACACAAGGAATATTTTCAAAAATATTCAAACTGGCTGTGTTTTTCAGCTTGCCAATTCGGGTTTTTACAATTTCTTTTCTTTTTTAAGATTCTTTCCTTGGTTTAACCTTAAATAGCAATGCCTACTTTACCCTTGCTTTGTTAGTAAAGTTAGGAATTGTTAGAAATGTTAGGAATGTTAAGACTTTCGTTAATTTTCTAACGAAAATGCTAACAACTCAAATTGGAGCACTTACAGTAGCCCCTCGGCGACGGTGCTTTCGAAGGAAGCGGGGTCGTCGATAAGAGTAAGGCTCCATATTTGACAGGATGATCAAGTGATCGAGTGGCTGAACCTAGCGATAGGCTACCTACGTATTTCGAATGGGAATCAAGCCGGCCGTAGTTCGGGTCTTTCAATGTTGACCTTAGAGTGACTATTTTGAGGCATCAACCTGGCAATGATGGCGTTTTAGGTGTCTCGAACCTTGAAGATGGCGTTTTAGGTGCCTCGAACCTTGAAGATGATGGCGTTTTAGGTGCTTCGAACCTTGAAGATGGCATTTTAGGTGCCTCGAACCTTGATTTGAAATGGTTTTCCCTTGATGGTTTGGGATAGATGGTCCTTTGGTGGACTTCATTTGAAGGGATCGGTCTTACGTCTGTTGCCGAGGGAAAGGATGACCGTATTGGTCGAGTGGCTGGACCTATGGTAGGCTACCTACGTATCCCGATTGGGGAATCAAGCCCTTACGTAGTTCGAAAAGCTGCTGGGGGTGGAACGGGATTCCGTTGGCTTTTGCTGGGAAAAACGGGCTTACGTTTTACGGTCGTTGATGATACTGATGAAAGAAACGGGATTCCGTTAACTTTCTCGGAGAAATCGGACTTACGTTTTACTGCCGTTGATGAAATTGATGAAAGAAACGGGATTCCGTTATCTTTCTCGGAGATATCGGACTTACGTTTTACTTCCGTTGATGATATTGATGAAAGAAACGGGATTCCGTTAACTTTCTCGGAGAAATTGGACTTACGTTTTACTGCCGTTGATGGAATTGATGAAAGAAACGGGATTCCGTTATCTTTCTCGGAGATATCGGACTTACGTTTTACTGTCGTTGATGAAAGAAACGGGATTCCGTTAACTTTCTCGGAGAAATCGGACTTACGTTTTACTGCCGTTGATGATATTGATGAAAGAAACGGGATTCCGTTATCTTTCTAGGAGAAATCGGACTTACGTTTTACTGCCGTTGATGATATTGATGAAAGAAACGGGATTCCGTTATCTTTCTCGGGGAAAACGGGCTTACGTTTTACGGCCGTTGATGAAATTGATGAAAGAAACGGGATTCCGTTATCTTTCTCGGAGAAATCGGACTTACGTTTTACTGCCGTTGATGAAATTGATGAAAGAAACGGGATTCCGTTATCTTTCTCGGGGAAAACGGGCTTACGTTTTACGGCCGTGAAGCTCTTTTGAAAGGGGGTTAACTTTGGTTAACTCTGTTAAGTTGAGGACTAAACTGCAGAGTCCTGGAATTTTAAAGGGCAGAACTGTCTTTTTGACCCTTCAGATCCATCCGCGCGGAGGGGAATGACGTCCAAATTGATTTTTAAAAGGACGTGGCCTTTTCTTCTTCCCCTTTACAGTTTTTTTTTTAACGCAGACGAGGGAGAGAGAGCAGAGCCGTCATTATCGACCCTAGGAGCTTCGAAATCTTCCGATTTTCTTCGATTTTCGAGCAATGGAACACGGGGGAGTTGCCATTCAAGGCCAAGGACGTGGCCCGGTCGCGGGGAGGCGATTAGAGATCATTCGAATGAGGAGGCATTATTCACTTTCACAATCGATTGCGGAGGAGCCATACCCCGATGCGTGGCAACATTGGGCCACTGATCCGAGACTCCGTACGGTATACTTCGAATCTCTCCAATTTGTTGATCGATTTTTGTGTTTTTTTTTCTTTAGATCCGAAAATCTTTATGTTCTTGGCCTTGGATTTTGTCTTTGATAATTTGCATGTTGTAATGAGTATATGGGTAACCCAAATGTGCAATTTGTTTGGAAAAAGAATGGGCATTTTGCCATTTTTTTTTAAATTCGAAAATTATAATTAAAATTCGAAAATTGTGTTCTTGGACCTTGAATTTTGACTTTGCATGTTGTAATGAGTATATGGATAACCCAAATATGCATTTTGTTTGTAAAATAGAATGGGCATTTTGCCATTTTTGAGATATGAGATGATGAAAATTTTTCCGAATTCAGAACGGATTTTTTTGTTGGATGTAGGATTTTTGCAATGAGATGATGCTTCCCTGAATGATATGAATGCATGCATGTTTTTTGTAAAAATATGATTTTTTTGTGAAAAATGGAACGGATTTTCGTTTCCGTTGATTGGATGAATGAATTGTGGAAAATTGCTTATGCATGCTATTTCATGAAAAATGGGACGGAGTTTTTACTTCCGTTGACTCAATGTTATTGACATGTTTTTTTTTTATGCATGATGAATGATGGTTGCTGAAAAATCTTTTCTTTTGTGCAAGAAAAATGGGGCTGAGTCCATTATATGCCGTTATGCTGCCGATTTTTCTTCAGAATTTTACGTCTATGATGCATGTGTATGCTTTTAAATGCAAATGCAAAAATCTTTTTTGACATTTTTTTGTTTTTCTTTCGATTGCAGGGTGGAGATCGTTTTGTGACGGAGCAGCTGAATAAGCTGAAGACTCGAGGATCAGTGGAGGCCGTGATTGACCTGTGGGACCGACTGTCAGTCTTGGGCCGAGGAGTTCTGATGAGTCCGAGACAGATCGTCATTGGGACTGGTTTGTATGAGTTCATTGAGTGCCTGAGGGGGTTGATTAAGTTCCCCAAGAGTAAGGGCCTGATTTTTGCTTTGGCACAGCACTGGTGGGATGCGACCCACACATTCCATTTCTTCTGGGGCGAGGCCACGGTCACACCTTCCGATTATGCTGCGATCACAGGTCTGTCCTTTAAAGGACGGAGCATTGAGTGGAGGGATGGCTACAGTGACCTAGAGCTGCAGGATCTTCTGGGCTTTACCCCCATTCCTAAAAATGGGATGGGTATGGAGTATGCTGTGGTCCACGGGAAGATCGTGGAGAGCATTGAGAGTTACGAGGCTGGGGATGAGAGAGTGGATGCTGTGCAGATTGCCAGGGCTTTTCTGTGGTTTGCTTTTTCGAGCACCCTTTTTGGACACGCCGAGGGGACGGCGGTGTTCGCTTTGCTGAGGACATTGGAGGATGTGGAGATGGCTGGGGAGGTGTCTTGGGGAGAGGCAGGGCTGGCAGAGCTATATTTTGCTCTGGATCGGTATAGCCGGAAGGCTGTCAGCTCTCTGACGTGCTTTGAGTTCCCTCTGGAGGTATAAGTTTCTGCCTTTTCTTTTCCTTAAGCACGCACTGTTCTTTTCGCACTTATTTGATATAATCTTCACCTTTCGCAGGTATGGGCTCTGGAGTTTTTTCATGTCACGATGTGGTGGCAGCCGGCGAAGCACATCGGGGCATATCCGGCCATGCTCTCCTGGAGCAAGCATGCTCGGGAGAAGATAGGTTCCAGGGGGCGCACGACTCTCAAGTACAGGGATTGCGTGCCTTGACGAGAGCTGAGACAGATGAGGGGATGAGGTTCTACCCCTGGGGCCGCTTCGAGGTGGAGCAGCTGAAGGGTGCCGAGAGATAGACCGTGCAGCGGAGGATTTTGAGAGGTTTGACCTGTGATGTGTATTATCTGGGGGAGAGAGTGACGCGCCAGCATGGCGAGGGTGCGCCTCTGATGGCACCGGTGGAGCCTCCCACCGACATGATGCATCCGAGTGAGAGATCGGAGACCTGGGGTGACTATCGAGGTGGCCAGCACTTCTCGATGTTTGTGGCGATTGAGGAGTATTCGCGATTTATCTTGAGGAGGCTGAGGATGCCCCAGGTGCTTGAGAGAGAGAGGGGGAGGGGATCGTGCGGTACCCTCGATCGGACTTTTCGTATGTCCAGGATGGAGTCAGATTGAGGGTGCAGATTCCTGTCCCTGAGCGGGTCCCACGAGCTTTCCGGCCCCGTCCGGATATGAAGGTACGGCTTTTTACTGTCTCTTCTTTTTTTCCTTCGCATCAATCTTTTCTGACGCTTTTGTTTCTGTGCAGTTCCCGGCTGCGGTTGTGGAGAAGCTGACGAAGCAGGTGATTGGGGCCAAGAGGTTCCTTAGGAGGATGGTTGCCTGTGGGGCTGCTCAGGGTAGAGCGAGACGGGCACAGCCGGCGCCTGTGGAGCGGGAGACTTCCCCTATTCCTTCCGAGCATTCTACCGAGACTCCTCTCTCTCCTCTCATAGATCCCGGCATGGAGCTTCCTCCGAACCACGTCATCCTCGGGGATTTGCACGGGCAGGGGCACGTTTGGCATCATGGTGGATCTTCTTCGCATGTCCAGGAATCCGACGCGTTCACGTTCGGATATGACTTCTTTGCAGATCTCGGCTTGCCCTATCGTGGCATACCGGTTGATCCAGGCGAGCCTCTCTCTGGAGACGAGGACGATGATTCCGAGCCCGAGGTATTCATGGCTACTGAGGAGGCGGGCCCGAGCCGCAAGAGGGACCGGGGGAAAGCGCCGGCTACCGAGGATTCTGATTGATTATCTTTGATCGATTTCTGAGACTGGGATTGTACCTATTTAGACAGACACAATTTATTTTTCATGCACACTCTTTTTTTCTTTTGGGATGTAATGATCTAGGATTTCTGTTACCTACTTTTTTTTGTTTTTTATAATGCATGTAAATGTTGCATGAGCCCTGGTTTTTTGGCAAGGGTGTGAATGTTTGGTATATGAACTGCTGTTTGGGATGTGTTTTGCGGAGTTTCAAGCTGTAAAAAAAAGAATTATGCCGGGGATCAAAAGGATCCGCGCGGATCAGTCAGGCTCCTGTCAGACTTCATTTATTTCGGTTGTTGGATCTGGTTTAGGCCATAAATGTCATCTGAAACCTCATCTTCTCCAGTTCAAACTGGAATTTCAGGAGAGAAGAAAGAAAAGCCATGGAAATGCCCAAAAATTCTCTAAAAGTGTCCAAAGAAATCCAAATGTCATTCTTTGAAAAGTTCAAGGAGTGGTGTAGGGAGATTATACATGAAAGGAGGTCATTTTTTGAAGAAAGATACAAGGTAAAGTGCTTGTGGTCTCTCAAAGAATTGGTTCCGGACTATGATCTTTTGAGGGCTTCTTCTTCATTTTGGGATACAAGGAGGCATGTCTTTTGCTTTTCTTACAATGAAATGGTCCCGACTCTTGAAGAATTCCGGGCTTTGCTTGGTGGTCCCGAGGTGGAGGAGATTACGATTCCTTTGCCCGGAGGAGCTTCTTTTGTTGACAAGTTGTGCAACCTTCTTCATCTTTCTCCGGAGGAAGCACAAGGTATGATCCGTGGTCCTGATCATTTTGACATTTCTGGTCTTCCTGACAGATTTAGGGGCTTAGGCTTGATTGATGAAGCCTATTGGGATGCTTTTGCACTCTGAGTGTTTGGTACCTTGTTTATGGTTTATTCCTTTGGAATTTGTCATCGGGCTTTGCTGGATGTGGTTGTACAATGTCGTTCGGGCCGGGATGTTGTGCCCTTGATCCTGGGGGAGACTTTTCATGCTCTTGACAGGTTGGCTACCGGGAGGCGGTATATGCACGGGGGCAGCCCGTTTCTTTTGGCCATGTGGCTGATGGAGCGCCTGGGGGTCCTTCGTGAAACTTCTGATGCGGTCAAACCTTGGACTTTTGCCAGGAGAGGGGTTACCGTGGATCTTGATGATCAGGGCTCATGGGAGCGTTGGATGGCTTGTCGTCAAACTACGGATATCAGATGGTTGGTACCTCATTGGCGGGTAGAGACTCGGATAGTGCTTCAGGATGGTTCTCATGTGATTATGCTTCCGGGGCTTTCCCAGTCCAGTTTTTATATTCTAGCTCTGGTTCGGCGGCAGTTTGGCTTGGAGCAGACTCCTTTGGAGGATTTTGAGGATATAGCTACCAGGGTGGTAGCTTCTGCTTCGATGGAGGATCCCTCAGTGTTCCCATTTCTTTCCCGAGCATGGAGGTATGACGTCTTTCCTCCTAGGGTTATCCTCAGGCGTCCGGGGCACATATTTCTGACCACTTGGAACTTGGATTGGTACGAGAGGCATTTGGGGGAGACTCAGGTGGCTATCTTGAGACGGCATGAGGCCATTGTTGGTGTGGAGGACCTGACGGTTTCAGAGAGGAGGAGGGCCGAGGCGAGGGCCAACCCTCATGATAGGAGCGGAGATGCCGTGACCGACTATGAGGCTTATGTCAAGAGACAGGAGAGGAGGATTCCTATGTTACCAGCTCGGCTACAGGAGATGAGAGATGAGGCTAGGGCTACTAAGGCCCTGACAGATGCGGGTTTGATAGATCCTGTCCCTACACCAGAGCTTGGTAGGCGGAAGACCAACATTTTTCCAGTGTAGAAGAAGAAGACCCGAAGAGGAGGGAAGAAGAGGGGAGAAGCCAGTACGAGTGGCTTGGAGTGACCTTGAGGTTTCCGAGTATCCCTTTCTTGTCGTAGCAGACACATTAGTTATTATGTGTTTTAGTTTCTTTTAGCAGGTTGTAATTCGTAGGAGTGAACCGAGCTTAGACTCATCAAAAAGTTTTTAACTTTAATGAATATGTAAATTGCTTTAGAGTTTTTCGAGACGCTTTCATGGTCTGATCAATGTGTCGATGACAAAGTATGTCTTTTATTTGTGTTTTAGACCGAACCGTTTCCGGCTGCCTACGTTCCCTTTGGACTAAAGGGCTCAGGTCTCCGTAGTTCGACCCGGTTAAAAAAAAATTTGTTTTTTTTTTTGGTGCAACCCTGTTTTTTACCTAGGCCGCCATTTTCGGGTTTTCAACCTAGTTGGGTATTACTCTTTTAGCACTCTTTTTTTTGATATATATATATTTTTTTTTGGCTCAGTGTTCTACGCGTAGTATCTGCGCAGCTTGTCGCCATTCACTGGGTGTACAAAAGGATTTCCGTCGAGGTCTGCAAGTTGCATGGCTCCTCCGGAGAGGATTTTATGAACGACATATGGCCCGACCCAAACAGGCTCCCATTTGCCAAGCGGGTTGATGCGGACTGGGGGCTTCTCTTTCAAAACGAGATCACCCTCTCGGATCTCCCGATGTTTTACTTTCTTATCGAAGGCTCTGGCCATTCTTCCTTGGTAAGCTCGGATATGTTCCATGGCTTTCAATCGGCGTTCATCTAGTAGGACCAATTCATCATGGCGACTTTGGAGCCATTCGACCTCGTTGATCTGGCTTTCCAACAGCACACGGAGTGAGGGGATTTCTAGCTCGATTGGGAGTACTGCTTCCATTCCGTAGGTGAGAGAAAATGGTGTTTTCCCGATTGTTGTTCAGATGGATGTTCTGTATCCCCAGAGAGCAAGGTGAAGCTCCTCGGGCCAATCTCTGCCTCGGGCAGCCATTTTTCGAATGATGTTTTCCAAGGTCTTGTTTGCTGCCTCGACGGCTCCGTTAGTTTGGGGCCTATAGGGAGATGACTTGTGACAGGTTATTCTGAATTTCGCCAGCAGCCTGTCGCATTCCCCTTCAAAATGGGATCCATTATCTCAGATGATTTCGGCTGGCAACCCGTATCTGCATATGATGTTCTCTTTGATGAAGAGGGCTACTTTCTTTGAATTGAGAATTTTGTAGGATTTTGTAGGGCATCCTTTTCAGTTCCTTCGAAGAAGATACCAATCTGCGTCTCTTTAGGCTCTTCCGCAAGTTTCCAGATTCACACTTGTCAAAATCTCTTCGGCAGCTTGGGCTCGATTTTCCTCTTTCCGAACAACCTGCTTAAAGATTTTTTTAATATATTGTTTATTTAATGTGTCTGCTTCTTTATCTAGTGAATCATTATTAAAAATTCTTTTTTTTTTAATTATTAGCCAATTTATCATCAGTTAAAGTGGCAATCAAGGGATACTCAGAAAGGTTCATCATTTCATTGAGAACGAAAGGAAATACAGCATTGGCTACAACTTCGCAGTCTTTAGGCGTAAGGCCATCGGACGACTCTAGCGACTCGAACTAGACAATGAGGGACTCAGAGGACTTGAGATGGGTTGACACAAAGGGACGGGGGACCAATCCAAGCTTGGTGATCATTTCCTCTTTGGTCGCGGATGGGCCTGAAAGATTTTCCCAATTCTTCAATGGCATTGTTGTCAGCGGCCTCATGACTCGGGAATTGCATTGTTTCTATCCTCCCTTCTCGATCATCGCTACCATCTCTTTGACTGAACTGAGATCAATCAGGTCCGGCACCTGAACTTCTTCCCCGAATAACTGCTGCATAATCGGACCATCCCAATCGTCTGAAAAGACCTCTGTGGCTTTAGCCTTTGGCACTGTTAATTCAAACTCAGGCTTCGGGCCTTCCTGGACAATCGAAATTATGGTAGTGAGCTTCTCGAACTGTTCTACTAGGCTTGGCATGCCTTTGAAAGTGTATTCGCTCTGGATGGGGGTGGTAGCCCCAGGTATCTTGGGTAGATCCACAAACATCCTACGGACTGGGTTGGCTTTGTTTCCCCTGGCTTTCTGAGATCATCTTGTAGCTTCAGCCATCCTTCTGTAGGTTCTTTGACTGTGGCATTCCCATGCTGTGTAGGACCTTTGACGAAGTAGTCAGCCAGAATAGGACTGAAAGGGAGAGATTTAGGGCCGTTGACCGGGACCCTTCCTGTGATAGCTTCTTTCCTTTGTAGAGCAACCTCCTTTTCTTTCGCGGTGTCCACCGAGGTGGACTCATATCCCAGGCCGTGGCGAGTTTTCTGTCCTTTCACCTCGATGAGTTTGTGAGTTCCTTGTTGGTGCTTCCCTAGACCGAGGCCAGGTAGATAGCTCATCTTCCTCATCATTTTCAAGACCGGAGGGATTTTATCCCGAGTGATTGTCAGATCTACGTTGCAAACTTGGGCCTTAGGAGGCTCGACCGTGAAGCCTGTTAGCATGAGACCTTCCTCATCATGTTTGATTTCCAGAATAGGTATTCCACCTGTATCCGTGCCCTCCAAGGTGACTAGATCCCCGTAAATGGTTGTCAAATCCCCATCCGAGACGAATTTCACACACTAGTGGAGACTCGAAGCAACCCCCTTGACTTGATGCAGACAAGGTCTTCCCAATAAGGCATTAAAAGTGATCGGAATATCGATAACCTGGAATTCCACAGGTATCAATTTCTTGCCAAACCAGAGGTCCAAAGTAGCAACTCCAAGGACTGCTCGAGATGTCGAGTCATAAGCTTTGACTGTGAGGGAGGAAGGCTTCAAGTCTGTGGACTTGATGTTGAGCAGACTCATGATCTTTGCCGGAAGGATATTCATTCCGGACCCATTGTCGACCAGGACCCGAGGGAGGCGTCGTTCATCCAATTGGACTGTGATGAAGAGAGGCTCGTTATGATCGGCCCCGAATTGAGGGAGATCAAGGTCCGTGAAAGTGATTATGTTCCCATAGTGGATGTTCCCGATCAATTGTACTACGTCATCGGGAGTAGCATCGATAGGCACCAGAGTGCGAGCCAGGCTTTCTTCCAGCTTTAGCTTATGGGGATAAGACGAGGTGAGCAGGGACCATAGAGAGATGTTGGCCTGTGTTTGCTTCAAATGGGTAAGCACGGGATCCTCCTTTTCTAGGTCAGGAGCTTCGGCTGTCTGGGCATAGGGGAGGCGATCTTCTTTCGGTGCCTGGTCTGCCACCTTCTTATCTGTCTTGGGGTTCCCCTGGTAGATCTGCCCGGATCGGGTCAACAGGTTGACTTCCTCATCAGTCGCTTCTTGACTAGATTTCTTCAATGCTGCTAAGGTTAACGAGGGAGTCTTTTTGGCTATCGGCCACTGGTTCTGACGGAGTCTAGCAACGGTGAGGGGCTGAGCTTGAGCTGTACTGGCTCCTTCCTGGGCAGCCTTTAGGACTGCTTCCCAAGTTACAGGCTTTTGAGTCTGGGGTTGTGTTGCTGTCCCCTGGATGGCCCATAGAGCTAGGGTATCCTCCGATTCGACCTTATAGCCTGCATTGCCTATGGTTATCATACAACAGTAATTGCTATTCTCAGGGCTTGGCGGTTTTTCGATTTCATCTCCGGTATAGTGCAGCCACTCTGGTTCCTTTCTGTAATACTCAGAGTTGGAGATGATTATAGCACTCTGTGTGGGAGGTGCATCCGGTATCATGCCGGTTTCCAGGACTTCTCTGAGAGCTGAAATACATTCAGGGAAGGTGACCTCTTCTTGGGTAACCCTGACAAGGATCGTTACTTTGCTTTGGGGCGGATTCGATCTGACCATGGTTATTTTCTCATTGGGGAGGATGGGAGTTAGTTTCCCTCTCTCTAGCAGATCTTTAACTATCAGCCTGGATTTGGTGTCTGAAAACCCTTTCCCCAAAGCATGGTAGGCAGTGTTGAACTCTATGACGTCCACGTGCTCAGCCCCAGGAAATTTCATAGCTTTCATATCCTCAGTTTCGTAGTAGTCGTCTTCCGAAGTTTCTTCGTCCTCTGGAGTGTCCGGGCATTGGCCACAAATACATCTTACGAGTGACACTTCGTGGGGGCCCGTCCCCATCGGTATTTGACTCGCATTTTCAGGTGGTCCTTCATCGTCGCTTGCTGACAACCAACCATTGTGCCCGGCTCCCATGATATCATTTCCGGCATGATTGTTCCAAATTGATTCCGGATCTGGGGCCTCAGTTGACTCTTCGCTCTCGTCATCATCATCGTCATCGCTGTCATCGGAATCATCTTCCCATACTACTGGGATTTCGGCTGAGAGGGAACGCCGATAAAACCCATTAGGGGAATATGGGTGCGTGCAGCCGCATAAATTGTCATATGCTCCCATTCCTGGAAGTAGGAGTTGCGACTCGACTTCTCCTCCCAGAAACTGCGGGGGAAGAGTGAGAGGGGGTGGCATGTATTTGACCCCAGGCAGGATATAGAAGCAATCCTCCTCCTCTGATTCTTCAGTTTCACTGTCCTCGGGATCGTATTTGGTTTTTCCCAGAGCCAACTTGCAGAAGTGTACTAGCTCCAGATGCTCTTCGGCCTCTTTGCTGATAAGCCCCAGTACAGGCGCCCATCTGAAGCTTTCTTGCTCAATCTTCCTTGACTGCTCTAACCATCTCGTGTAAATGGTTTTCTCATGTTTTGACCGGAACAGCCCCAGCTCTTCAGTATCAGCTTTCCCTTCATCCGAGAAATAGCGAGCCTCATATTCTTGCAAGAAATCTCTGACATGAGACCAAGGTGGGTTGACTTGTTCATCATCCTCAAGGCTGAGGGGGAATCCGAATTCAGGATCCTCGACAAGGTTGGCCATGGGTATTTGGGGACCTTCATCAGCCAGATCTTCCTCGGTCATGCGAAGGTTCCCCGCTTTCAATCATGTTTACCTGGTTATGGTTTCTGCGTAGGATTTTTGATCAGACAGCCCCTCTGGCCTTCCAACTTTCCTTGCTCTATCAAGCCTTGGATTGCCTTTTTCAGGGTAAAGCAGTTATCGGTCAGATGTCCGTGGGCTTGATGAAAAGCGCAATACTTTGAAGTATCCACGGGAGCATTTGGATTCCTGGGTTGGAAATTCTCCAAAGGCCGCAGCAAGCCTTCTTTCACCAGTCCCCTAAAGATGTCGTTCAGAGGCATTCCGAAGTTTTCGAGATTTATGACCCGTGATCTGGGCTCAGCTGGTTTTCTGGGAGCAAAAGGAGTTGTGTTATTACATTCTTGTCCCGCGTAATTAATCACCTCTTTGCCTTTAGCGGGAGCAGGAGCGGTGTTGGAGGTAGGAGCCCTGTATCTGTAGGCAGGTGCAGCAGCCGGTTGCTGATTGTAAGCCTTTTCAAATTTAGCCCCGAAATTGACCATTGCCAGCAAGTCATCGCGTAGGAAGCTGGCCGAGGGAAGCTCTGATGTGGTTTCGTGCATGACCGAAAGATGTCCAGCTGTTCCTCTTCAGAAGGAGGAGTTGCCATTTCGCTAAGCTTCAGGTTCCAACGCTTGTAAAAATCCCCGATGTTCTCGTCAGGACGCTGCACTGTTGTCTGCAGGTCAACTCTATTCGTTTCCCACTCCAAATTAGCTTTATACTTTTCTGTGAAGGCACTAGTGATTTGGTCCCATGTAGCCCTGGCCTCGGGTTTTAAGCGGAAGAACCATTTTAGAGCACTGGACTTCAAAGAGAGATCGAAATAGTCACCAACCGGCATTGTGTACCCTTTGGCCTTCATTGCCAAGGGATATGTATCCAGATGAGTTTTCGGGCATGCAGACCCATCAAAGAGGTCCAGATTGGGCATCACGAATTTGTGGGGCAGGGGAACAATGGAGTCCGGGTCCGTAGGCCGGAAGGCAGACTTCTTAGCGGTCAATTCAGCAATCTGCGCTTTCATTTCCTTGTGTTGTTCCATGAACCAGGCCAGATGAGGGTCTTGTGGTGGAACCATGGCATTCAATCCGGTGACTGAGCTAGAGTGAGGAGCTACCACTGGCGGCAGATCGGTGGAGGGAACGGCAGATCCGGACGTAGTGAAAACCTGTCTCGCCCAAATTATCTGAGGGGCCCGAGTAGGAGCCCGGCAAAGGGATAGAACCTGCGCGCCTGCCGTTGATTTTCAACCGGCAAAGAGGGTGAAGGGCCTCCGATGTAGCCTGCAGCTTGGATTTTCGGAGTGAGGCCCATAAGTAGGCTTAAGTGCGGGCTGCTGTCCCTGGTTGTTGAATTGCATGGCTGGCTGCGACGATGGTGTATAATCCGGGGGGTACTGCGGTCCTGGTGATTCTGATGAAACTGGGATGGAGGCTTGGTAACCCATTAGGGGTGTTCACGGTCCGGGTTGGTCCGATTTTTGTCAAAATTTTAGAAAACTAGGACCGGACCAAATACTTCGATTCTGTAAAAATTTAGGACCAGGACCAGACCATTACATTATAGGACCGGTCCCAACGGTCCGGTTCCAATGGTCCGGTTTCGGTCCGGTTACGGTCCGGTTTCACCGGTTCTACAAATTACAATGAGCGAAATTGCAAAGCTCGCAGGAGGGGTTGTTGTCATTTAGGTAATCTTTGAACAATTAAATGTGCAAATATTTGGCCTGTGAGTGTTTTCTGGTGAAGTTATTCATGCTGACTTTCTGTGGAACTTGGTATAGCTTGGTGCACAGACTGAAACAGAGCTGAAAGAGAAGAATCTTAGAGTAGAAGATGCCCTCAACGCAACAAAGGTAAATTTTCCATGGAGTTTATATAATGAATGAAATGGGCAAGTGTGTGTACTAGCTTGAGCAATATAAACTTATTTCCATGGAGTATGTATGAATATATATATATATATATATATATATATATATATATATATATATATATATATATATAGATTCGTCCGGTCCGCTCGATCCCTGACTTCGTATATTTTTTTCAAAACCAGACCGGACCAAAATAATCGGTTCCATAAAAATTTGGGAACCAGACCGACCACACTGTTTTCTGTCCGGTTTTTACCGGTCCAACCTGGCTAATCGGTCCGGTCCAGTTCCTCGGATTTTTTATACAGCCCTGTAACCCATCGAACCCTGCGTGAGAAATGGGTTTGTGAAAGCTATGGGAGGAGCGGCTGAGCTAGCATCATTCTGATGAGGCTCTCGACCGTTGCCCTAAACTGCATCCGTGCGGCATTCCAAACTGTTGCTGTGGCACTTTGAACTGTTGCTGCGAAGGCCCGGATTGATCGGGTCCAAACTGGGGCGGGATCCCAATTAGCTGTGGCATTTCGAGGTAGCCCCAACCATGAGAAGACATTCCGTACTGCTTTTGTCCCCACTGAGGAACTGGGAATTGGCTCGGCCCCGTCGTGCCGCATGGATCCAAAGGGTCTCGTGGTCGGGAGCCGGCCGACCCAAATGACCGAGAAGCATGGGTTCTCGTGGTAGTACCGTAGAGGTTGGTGGTGGCATCCTCGGAGTAGTCGGGGTGACCAAGGCTTGACCGGGGTCTTCTCTTCTTCCACGATGAAGGTGCCATCGGGATTGAGGCCGGCGGCCAAACCATGGCTCTTAATAGCCTCCATAAGGCTATTCAACAGAAGCTTCTTGTCGCAATCTCATCTCGTTCGCCTAACCGATTCCATTGTGTCTGCTTGGGAGTCCCTGTGAGGCGGAGTGATGTTGTCCCCATCGTTACCGGTGATGCGTACATTCAAACCCGAGTCGGAACAAACGGTGAAGCCGACGATGCGTTGACTCTTCCCAACTGATCAAACGGTGACCCGGCGCCCGAAACCAAGCTTTGTGCGGAGCTGCGGGGGGAAAGACACGAGGGTTCAGATGTTTGGGAACGAAGGAGGGTAGATGTTTGGGCTTTGGGCTCATGCAACATGCAATTATTTGTTCTTGTTTACTTAAAACGTATTTTATTAACCTAATCGGTTGGAAAAGATTGCTCTTCTTTTTTTTTGCAAACTACTCTGGATCCTGGATCAGTGGGCCCCATCACTACGTTTATAAGCCCCTCGTATTCCACCTGTATTTCGACTTCCCAGGGCGGACAGCCCCGGGCGAGGGTCCTATAGGGCAAGCGGGTCCCACCGACTGAAAAGAAAAGCGATCCTAAAAGTCTGGCGGGTAATCGAGTCCTAACGAGCATTCGATGTAAATTACGGACAAAGCTGACGTCAAAGGTCAAGATCATGTCCGAGGGCTCGACAAAAAGTCGGCATGATTTGGACTGATAAATGTCTGCAATTGATCTTGACCCGTCGTTAGTTAGGTCGTAATTAGTCATGGAATGATCGTTAATCCTTGATGACTCAGTGTCATGCTGGGAATCAGTGTATAATTTGTGCCAGTCAGAGTCAGAGTCAGAGTCAAAGTCAAGGCGCCAGTCAATATCTGGTCAAAGTCCATGACGGAAAACCGGCAGGACTTCGACTGATTAGGGTCCCGAAAGATATTGACTTGGTAGGCCGACTAAGGCTTGAAAGGAAAGGTCTATATACGTACACAGGCATGACACGAGCACAGACTAAAAACCAACCGGGTCTCGGACAAAGTGTGTAACGGACAAGTGCATGGTCGACACGAGGCTCCATGGGATGTTTGGGTAGTCCCGTGCTCGCACCGAGAGGCGTAATAAGGCCAAACGGGCTGCTACTGGGATTTCCCCGGGTTAAGGACGTAGTGTGCAGTGTAAGGCCAAGTGCGCGTAGTGTGCAAGCAGTCTATCTTCTTTTTCTGAGTAAAATAGAAATTTTTATGTGTTTTAAAGAGGATGATGCATGCACAAAATGTTTTTTTTTTAAAACCTTTTTTTTAAAGCCTCTTTTTTTTTTTTAAATCCTTTTTTTTTGGAAATCTTTTTTTTTGAAAGTAAATGAACACAAAGCACATAATTCAAAATTCAAGGAAACGGGTCCGATAATCAAAATTTTGACTTTTTCGAGGTGGCCACAACAATACGAAATGTGCAAAACCAACACACACACACACACACACACACACAGTACAAATGATTTCAAATGCCGGGACGGAAGCTTGACCTACAAAAGCTTTTCTTTTTTTTTGAAAAGATAAAACTTATTTTTTCCCTAGCGGAGTCGCCACTGTGATGATGTGCCACCCGGAAAAGATTTTTCTCTTTTTTGAAAATTAAAACACGGAGACGGAGTCGCCACGCCATTTTTGTTTTAAGGGCCAAAATTTTGAAAAATGCCCGAGATGAGAGATTTGGGTTTGGAGGTCACGTTACACGCCGGGAAGAACGTTAGGGTTCACCCGGAATGCCTCGTAAAACGAGTCTTCCAAGCTTAAAAACCATTTTTGTGTGTGTGTGTTACTTTGGCCAAAATAAGTTCAAACTGAGAAAACTAAAAATTTGGGACTCTTTTTAAGACATTAAACAAGTCCCATGATTTTTGGTAGGATTTTAGGGTTGAGTTTTGGTACTCAAAAGATTTCTTGAAGTTGAGAATCAATTCTGCCAGAATAAAAAAGGCAGTGGACATTTGATTTTAAAATGGATTTAAGAGCTTTAAAAATTCAAAATATGGGGAAAGTCCGAAAATGAAAGTTGTTCAAAACATCTTAAATAAGGTTTCTGAAAAAGGACTTTTCCATTTGGAGATGATTTTATGGACCAAAACCTTCTGGAAATCACAGATATGAAATCTGGATTTCCAGGGACTGTTGAATCTGACCTTTGGAAAATAATTTGAAAAATGGAGTTTTACTCACGAAAAAAATAAAGTAAAAATATGTATGGAATACTACGGATGTTGGCTACAAAAAGTATTTTGTAGTAAACACCCAATTCTAAGTTCTTCTGTGTCCAAAAAATTATACAATGGACTGAGGTCTTAGAACAATGCTACTGGACAACAAGATGTTCTTGAAGGAAAATGTGATTTAAAAGGGGTTTGCATCCATACTTTGTCTGTTGGACAATTGTGTAGACTTCTCAAGAACTTAACGAAAAAACTGACTGAGAAAGAAACGGAGATTGAAAACAAACAAAATTAAGTCGAGTCTTGTATTAAATACAATCTCCGTAAGAAGTTATTGCCCCGCACAGGTGCTTACGGTTTGAATGGCAATCTTCTAGTAAGATAAAACGACTTACAAGTAAATGATAGGAGCACTCCAAATCAATTACTCTAACGAACAACACTTTGTTTTTGAACTTTGGACTTTGAAGGATTGAATGCATCAATATGCAATGATTTGGGTATGTTTTTCTATCTTACTAGAGGGTAGGGAGACTCAAATGACTGTGTATGTAAATTGAAATTCGGAGGGGAAGTATATAAAGAGAATCAAAGGGTTTGGTGGCTTTTCCCTTGAAAAGTCACAACTTTTCGGGTATAACAGCATTTTGCACGGCCGTGTCCAATGAACTGCACGGCCGTGCAAGGCAATATGCACGGTCGAGTTCATGGCTCTGCACGGTCGAGTGGCAAGGCAAGGCACGGTGCACGGCCGTGTCCTAGACACTTGCACGGCCGTGCAGAAGCTTCTTCAGCCTGCCCGTCAGCCCTTTAGCCACAACAAGTCCACACCAATTTTGGGACCAACCCAAAACACACTTTGACTCAATATTTAAGTTACAAATCATTTGTCATTAATTTCTCATTCACACGGAAATGGTTTTGAGACATTAAATGAGTTATATATAATCTACAACAAATGTAGATTACCATTTGTAACTAGTTCCGTTAACACATAACGAACTTCCGTTAGAAACTAGATCAACGTTAAGTTAAACTTAACTTTCCGTTATCCATTTCCAACAATCCCCCACATGAATGACAATTAATGCATGTATGCAAATTCGTCCAAAGTTCCAAATAACTATTATTACATCGAGATAGATAGCTTGTGGCCTTGAATCTTCCCTAGTGAAATATTATCGGATATACTAGCCATTTGGTAGCGAGTCGCTTTGAACCAAGGACATGGGTGTATACCAAGACAATAATACTCACATAATAACAGCTCTAACAATTGTTGTTCTCACGTTTTGTCCATTTTGGCCCTGGACCGTATCTCATTCATAAGCGTTCATTTAGAGGCGGCCTAATTACCTCTCGCTTATATAGGTGATTCTCACTATAAGGAGTATCATGCACTACTCCACCCGAAGGTATAGAAATCATTAAAAGTTTTCTCAACTTATCCTTACCACTGCTGCATGTGCTTGTACTTGGATGTTCTGGGAATGAGTATTCAACATCTCCAGGTTAATAAACCAAGTTGTTGTTTCCAAGTAACTCTACTAGAACTTATAACTTGGTTGTCTCATTGAACCAAGGGCCTGGGATCTCCATTTCTCAAGGTTGAGTGTCCGCTATAAGTTCTTTTGTTGTGGGTTTTAAACCCATTCCCCTTAACAGTTTATACAGTTGATCTCGATTTATACCTTTGGTAAACGGATCCGCTAAGTTATCACATGATTTCACATAATTAATAGTGATAACACCATTCTTGATCAACTGTCTAATGGTATTGTGTCTACGACGAATATGTCTAGACTTACCATTGTACATACTATTCTGTGCCCTTCCAATTGCTGATTGACTATCACAATGGACTAGTACAAAGCAGTAATGTGTTTGTTCCAACAAGGAATATCCTCCAGAAGTTCTTAAGCCATTCTCGTTTCTTCCCCAGCCTTTATCCAAAGCTATAAACTCGCATTCCATCGTGGATCCGGCTATACATGTTTTTTTGGAGGATTTCCATGACACCGCTCCTCCACCTATTGTGAATACATATCCACTTGTGGACTTAGAGTCTTTCGTGTCCGATATCCAATTGGCATCACAAGATCCTTCTAATATCGCTGGATATTTATTGTAAAGTATCCCATGGTTTAATGTATACTTTAAAATCTTAGTACTCTCATTAGTGCTTTCCAATGATCAGTACTAGGATTGCTTGTGAACCTACTTAGTTTGCTTACTGAATATGCAATGTCTGGACGAGTACAATTCGTTAAGTACATCGATCGCCAATTATTCTTGCATATTCCAGCTTGAGAAACCGGTTCCCCTTTGTTCTTGGCTAAATGTAGAGCCAAGTCTACAGTGTCTTAGCCGGAGGGTCATCAAAGACATTGAATTTCCGAAGAACATTCTCTAGGTAATGGGATTGTGAAAGAACTAATCCTTCGATGTTCTAGAGATCTTTATCCCTAATATTACATCGCCTAACCCCATGTCTTTCATGTCAAAGTTCTTCTTTAACATGCCTTTGGTATTCATGATCAAATCATGATTACTTCCCATTATGAGCATGTCGTCTACATAAAGACAAACGATAACGAATGATTCGTATGTTCCTTTAATGTAGACACACTTGTCACATTCATTGATCTTGAATCCATTCGATAACATGGTTCTATCGAACTTCTCATGCCATTGTTTAGGTGCTTGTTTTAGTCCATACAAGGACTTTACGAGTTTACAAACCTTCCTTTCTTTACCAGAACTACAAACCCTTCGGGTTGTTCCATGTAAATTTCTTCATCAAGTTCTCCATTTAGGAAAGGGCTTCACATCCATTTGGTGTATCTCAAGATTATGCACTGCTGCAATAGCTATGAGAACACGAATTGATGTGATCCTTGTGACAGGGGAGTATGTATCAAAGAAATCATATCCCTCTTTCTGTCTAAAGCCTTTGGCAACTAGCCTAGCTTTGTACTTATCGATTGATCCATCCGCCTTATACTTCCTTTTAAGGATCCATTTGCAACCTAATGGTTTGCAACCTGGAGGGAGATCAACTAATTCCCAAGTGTTGTTGAGCATTATGGATTCAATTTCGTTGTTAATAGCTTCTTTCCAGAATGAACTATCTGGACCGGATAAAGCTTCTTTAACAGTTGCTGGTTCGTTTTCTAACATGTAAGATAGAAAATCAGGACCAAAAGACTTTTCCACTCTTGTCCTTTTGCTACGTCTCGGTTCTTCATCTTCTATTTGAGAAGGACCGGTTGTAGACTCATATGTTCCCTTACTAGAACCTACATCTTTCCTGTTCTTAACCGGAAAAATGTTTTCAAAGAATACCGCATTCCTTGATTCTATAGTAGTTCCTACATGCATATCAGGAATGTCCGATTTGTGCACTATGAAACGATAGGCACTACTATTATTGGCATATCCAATAAAGATACAGTCAATGGTCTTTGGACCAATCTTGACTTGTTTCGGCTTAGGTACTTCAACCTTGGCCAAACACCCCCACACTTTAAGGTATTTAAAACATGGCCTACGATTATGCCATAATTCATAGGGCGTTTTATCAATACCTTTCTTGGGTATTTTATTAAGAACATAATTAGAAGTGAGTATTACTTCCCCCCACAAGTTGTCGGGTAAGCCTGAACTTATCAAAAGCGCGTTCATCATCTCTTTGAGAGTACGGTTTTTGCGTTCAAAGAACTCCATTAGATTGAGGGGTATATGGAGCCGTTGTTTGATGAATTATGCCGGATTCCCAACATAATCCTTCAAACGGTGCTTCATATTCTCCACCTCTATCGCTTCTAATTTTCTTAATTTTCAAGTTAAGTTGATTCTCAACTTCTTTCTTATAAGTCTCAAAAGCCCCTAAGGCTTCATCCTTACTTCTTAAGAGATAAACATAGCAGTACTTAGTGCAATCATCTATAAATGTAATGAAGTACTTTTTACCTCCTCGAGTTTGCACTAGTTTTAAATCACATATGTCGGTGTGAATTAACTCGAGAGGAGTTGTGTCTCTTTGTATGGCATTAAATGGCGACTTTGTCATTTTTGCCTCAACACAAACTTCGCACCTATTAGTCGAGTCGGATTTAGTCATTTGGATTAAATCTTGTCTCGCTAATTTCTTAATGGTGTCGAGGTTTACATGTCCTAATCTATCATGCCATAAATTAGAACTTTCCGACAAGTAAACATAAGGAACACAACTTTTATTCATCGCACTTTGGCGGATCACAGTCATTACATTCATTTTAAAAAGGCCCTCCTCGAGGTAACCTTTTCCAAGAAACAAACCATTCTTGGTTAGTACAAATTTGTCGGATTCAAATACTAGTCTAAAACCGGCCTTACTAAGCAAAGCGCCGGACACCAAATTTTTACGGATGTCTGGGACATGCAGGACATCCAACAAGGTTACTTCTTTTCCGGAAGTCATCTTTAAAATCACGTTTCCAATGCCTTGAACATTGGAGGTCGCAGAATTTCCCATGTAAAGCTTTCTTCCGGAGATGGGAGTATAGGAGGAGAAACTTTCTTTGTTACCACAAATATGGCGGGTAGCACCGGTATCTATCCACCAAGCCTTTGGATTCTCCTCCAAATTTGCAACGTTGGCCTCAAAGATCATTGCCGCAAAGTCTAGGTCCATGTGGTCAACATTATTCGCCTCTTTCTTCGGGAGACGACAATCCCTTGACAAGTGGCCCGGTTTGCCACAATTATAGCAAGACCCTTTGAATTTCTTCGAGCCCTTCTTCTTCCCTTTCTTAGCATTCCCGGCATTTTCGGAATGCTTTCTCTTTGTGCCACTTGTGCTAGCCTCGGCGAGATTGACTTTTGCCTCCATCTTGCCCTTAGCAACTTTGGCCTCATTGATTCTATTGTTCTCTTCAATTTGAAGACGAACAACAATGTCTTCCAAGGACATCTCTTTGCGTTTATGCTTGAGATAGTTCTTGAAATCCTTCCATGAAGGAGGCAACTTTTCAATGATAGAAGCCACCTTAAATGGATCATTCATAATCATTCCCTCGGCATCAAGCCCATATGGAATGATTTGGAATTCATCTACTTGAGTTGTTATCAATTTGGAATCGACCATCATAAAGTCAAGATACTTACCGACGACAAATTTCTTTGACCCGACATCTTCTATCTTGTACTTCCTTTCCAAGGTGTCCCATAATGCCTTGGCTAACTCGACGGTGCTATATACATTGTATAGTGCATCGTCAAGTCCATTTAAGATGTAGTTCTTACAAAGAAAATTACCGTGAGCCCAAGCCTCCTTTGCCATTTGCCTTTGGGGATCGGGATCACCTTTTTCCACCGCCGGAGGATCTTCCTTTAAGAAGTGGTGCAAGCTTAAGGTGGTCAAGTAGAAGAGCATCTTCTGTTGCCATCTCTTGAAATCCACACCAGTGAATTTTGCGGGTTTCTCACCATGACCGAGGTGATGAGTTGTAGGAGCGGGAGCAACATGGTTGAATGTAGTATCACCTTGCGAAGGAGGCGTCACATTCCCTTGACTAGATGAAGTGGTGTCTTTCTCGTTTGCCATCTTGATGATCTTGAAGAAGCGTAAATAACTTCTTACGATTGTTGGACAATTGTGTAGACTTCTCAAGAACTTAACGAAAAAACTGACTGAGAAAGAAACGGAGATTGAAAACAAACAAAATTAAGTCGAGTCTTGTATTAAATACAATCTCCGTAAGAAGTTATTGCCCCGCACAGGTGCTTACGGTTTGAATGACAATCTTCTAGTAAGATAAAACGACTTACAAGTAAATGATAGGAGCACTCCAAATCAATTACTCTAACAAACAACACTTTGTTTTTGAACTTTGGACTTTGAAGGATTGAATGCATCAATATGCAATGATTTGGGTATGTTTTTCTATCTTACTAGAGGGTAGGGAGACTCAAATGACTGTGTATGTAAATTGAAATTCGGAGGGGAAGTATATAAAGAGAATCAAAGGGTTTGGTGGCTTTTCCCTTGAAAAGTCACAACTTTTCGGGTATAACAAAGATTTTGCACGGCCGTGTCCAATGAAGCGCACGGCCGTGCAAGGCAATATGCACGGTCGAGTTCATGGCTGCACGCGGTCGAGTGGCAAGGCAAGGCACGGTGCACGGCCGTGTCCTAGACACTTGCACGGCCGTGCAGAAGCTTCTTCAGCCTGCTCGTCAGCCCTTTAGCCACAACAAGTCCACACCAATTTTGGGACCAACCCAAAACACACTTTGACTCAATATTTAAGTTACAAATCATTTGTCATTAATTTCTCATTCACACGGAAATGGTTTTGAGACATTAAATGAGTTATATATAATCTACAACAAATGTAGATTACCATTTGTAACTAGTTCCGTTAACACATAACGAACTTCCGTTAGAAACTAGATCAACGTTAAGTTAAACTTAACTTTCCGTTATCCATTTCCAACATTGTCCCCATCTCCTTAGGCTTTGATTAGTGATCACTAGACATTTTAGTGGTGAATCTACTATATCAAGCCATCCTTAGGGTACATTAGGACTTAAAGCACTTCATTTGCTTGGAAAGGGGGAGATTTAACTTTGAAATCAAGATTTTATGTATGAAAATATTTTTTGGGGTTTTGAAAATATGTTTGTAAGAAGTAAAAACAATTTTGAAAGAAATGTTGATCCTTGTAGAGGATCATCCATGGAGATGAACTTCCATGGTGATCCTCTTGGATCTAGGGCAAGAGAAGAACAAGTTACATCTTCAAAGTATGAGATGCATGCATGGATGAGAGAGATTTAGGGTAGGGAGAAGGAGGTTATACCTATCTGTAAGTACCCCAATCTGGATCACCCTCTTTCGAGCACATGGGAAACACCGCAGACTCACAAACACAGTCTCGAAGACCTCTAGTACTCAAAAACCCTCAAAAACCCTCAACCAAACCAAGGGAGGAGCCTTCCTGGGATAAAAAGGGACAAAAGGACCTTTTGGGAATTTTCAGAAAATTGAAGAAGCAAATAAGGTCCGTACGGACCTCTTTGTTGCAATAATTACTGAATCCCCTTAAAGTCCACAATATTCCCTCAAATCCCGGAGAAAATCATTTCCCTCATGCATGGTTGGTCCGTACGGACCTCTTTGCATGCCAAGATGGTCCGTACGGACCTCTTTGCACAGGGGACACCATCATTCCAGAATATTCACAATTATCACATATTCCCTCAAATCGAGGAAAACTAAAATTCTGAATAACCTAGGAGGTCCGTACGGACCTCTTTGCACGAAATCTACCACTATAAATAGAGGGCTCCCCCTCCCATTTCATTCACACCTCCCTCTTCTCTCTTCTTCCCCTAGCCTTCTGGCACCCCTCTAAGTCCTCTCGAGGCAATCCCGGCCCCTTTCGGATCCTTCCGAGGCCTTCCGAGCTCCCTCGTGGTGCTCCGAAGCCTCCCCGAGCGCTCCCGCGACGCTCCCGCGCTGCCCCGAGGCACTCTCGAGGTACTCTGAGGCCCCTCGTGGTACTCCGAGGCCTCGTCGGTCTTTCCAAGGTGTCCCGGCTCTTTCCGAGTCAAACCGGCAGCTTGAACGCACGCCGAAACTCTGCCCGAGTGACTCCTGCCATCCCAACGCACGCCGAACCTCTGCCTGAACGCAGCCTACAATCTCAACTCACACCGAAACTCTGTCCGCAGACAACCGGCCCCTCCCGAAGCAATCCCGGTCCGTCCCGGAGCACTATTCCATCCTCAAACACTATTCCCCAGCGGAAGACAGACACGAACCAACATTGGTAAGGCTTCCTTTCTACACTATTTCAATACATTTCAATACGTAGTGTACAATGTAGACATCCGATACAACATGCATTTTTAAAAAGCACACACACACACACACACAACAGTTAAAGAATATTAGGGATATCCGAAAGACTCGTTTTTACGAGGCGACTCGGGTGAGCTCTAAGATTCTAATATTCTCTTCCCGAGGAGTCATCTGACCTCCGAACTCAAAATCTCATCACATAAAAACAGTTTATTATTATTTTTAAACTGATGCCCTTTTTCAATGTTTTGGGCTTAATAATAAAAACGCCGTGGCGACTCTACAAAGCAAAACACAGCGAGACACCTCCACCAACGAAACAAACGCCGCAAGGCGGGCGAAATGCCAGATGTCGGGGCGCGAGCGCGCTGCCTCTCGGATCCGGGCTATTTCAGTTGGCGACTCCGCTGGGGACTTTTTGTTTTAAAATCTTTTTAAACAAAACAAAAGATTTTTAAAACGATGATGAGGGTCAAACTTTCATTTTACCCCTTTCTTTAACTGTTGTGTGTGTGTGCACGTGCTTTACTTTTTATTTTACAAAAAAAATAAAAATACAAAAAAAAATGCATCAATATACATCTGTGCATACATTTAAAATTCTTCAAAAACTTCTGTTTTACTCAGAAAAAGAATTTTAGAGACCGCACACTACGCGCACTGCTGCCTCGGTTACACCGCACACTGCTGCCTCGGTTACACCGCACGCTACGCGCACTGCTGCCTCGGATACACTGCACACTACAACCCTCAACCCGGAGTGGTCTCAGTTGCAGTCCGTTTGGTCTTCCTAGGCCTCTCGGATGCGCACGGGATCATTCCAAACATCCCATCCTAGCCAAGCGTCAACCCTGCACGTTTGAGTCTTGAGTCACACTCTGTCCAGACTCGGTTGGTTTTTTACCCAGTCCGTGTCATACAGCCTGGATACATATACCATGCCGGCCATTTTCTGAGTCAAGGCTCGGAACTCAAGATCCCTTGCGCAAGCAAAGCGATGAAAGGTCATGCTAAAATCTTGACCTGATCTTGATTTCCGAAGCTACACCCAGACGATGTTCCGTCCCGGATATACATCCATGCTCACATGACACCATGTCATCACGCCTTTGATACGTCAGCCATGACAATATGACCCAGCCAACGCCTAACGTCACAGATCCCTTGCGCAAGCAAGGTAAAGAGAGGTCATGCCGAACTCTTGACCTGATCTTGACTCAATGGCCGGCTCGGTTCACTATTCACATGGCTAACGCATCAAAACGAACATGACAGGCTCGGTCCTTAGGTTCGATTTTTCTTTTAGGCCGGTGGAAACTGCTTGCCCTATAGGACCCTCGCCCGGGGCTGTCCACCCTGGGATGTCGAAATACAGGTGCAAAACGAGGGGCTTATAGCCGCACAGATGGTCTCCACTGACCCAGGATCTAGCATAGTTGCGAAAAAGAAGAGCAATCTTTTCCAACCTACCTAGGACTCTGAGAAAACATGTTTTAAGTAAATTAAAACAACAAAAAAAAATAAAAAATATAAAAGAAGCGGAAACCGCATGCCACGTGAGCTTTCCCCCTTTTATCCCGAGAGGCCATTCCTGTGTCTAAACCTTGCCCGTCACCCCCTCCAGCGAACCGAGAGTGGTTGAGAATACCCGGGAGCCGCCTTTTCAGTATCGAGGTCACAAGGTCCGACAGCCCTTCCAGTTCAACGGTCCGCACCGTCCGCTACTCCCCCATGACGGGATCAACAGATAACAGTGAGGGAAACGGAACCCCGCCACAGGAACCTCCAGACAATGGAGGAGGTGCTGCGAGCCTTCGAAACCATCAAGAAGCGCCAAGAAGAGCAGCAAGCCTGGATCGTAGACACCTTGCGTCTTCGAGGAACAGTTGCAGTTCCCCAACCTGACGGAACCTTTGTTCTCATAGAGGACGAAGACATACCCCCCCTGGTTTCTCAAAGCTATCAGCAGGTTCCACCTCCGCCAAGCTACGAGATCCCAACAACGCAAAGCAGCTCTCGCTCAAAGCTCCCCTCAGGCGTCAGTCAAGCAGCTCCGACATGCCCGCCTCAG
The DNA here is from genome assembly GCA_022495995.1 of Adenophora triphylla var. japonica. Lineage (NCBI taxonomy): Eukaryota > Viridiplantae > Streptophyta > Magnoliopsida > Asterales > Campanulaceae > Adenophora > Adenophora triphylla. The sequence continues at coordinate 297,830 of JAFEMH010002870.1, forward strand.
CACAGTCAGTTTCCCGGCTCTGCACATCAAGCTCAGTACCAACAGCACACATACGTGCCTGCTCCGCCAGATCCCAATGCATCTCGGTATCCCCCAGGATTCAATCCTCTGCCTCTATACGAGCCTCACAACCACAATCAGAAGTCCCCATGCTTACCAGGGACGGGCATCCCGAGCGGATATCCCGACATTTCAAGCTTGCCACCTGCTAGTCTGCCACTTGGGGCTAACGAATCATTTCCCCAATTCCCAAACACAACCCTTAGCGGACCTGGCAATCACGCCCTCAACTTCAACACCCCAGGGTATGGGTTGGTATATACTCAACTACCTCCCCAAGACTCCCGAATGGCGATCCCATCAGCCAATCCACCTCCATCTTCGGTTTCCGTCCCCGAAAACGGTAACCCACCTCAACCTGCCGATCCCCACATGGCTTGGCTGATCGAGCAAATGAAGGACATGCAAGGCAAGCTAGCCAGTTCTCGGAAGGACTCCCTCCTGCCTACTGATCCAAGCAAAGTTGTCCCGCTCCCTCCAAAATTCAGGATGCCGGAAATGGAAAAGTTTGACGGGACAGAATGCCCAAAAACCCATATCGACACCTATGTCCTGGGTATGAGAGCCAAAGGGGCAACCCCTCAACAGATGGCGGATCACTTTCAGCATTCTCTCAAATCCACAGCACTAAGGTGGTTCCTCAATGTGAAGGCGGAAAACCGCTCCACGTGGGACCAAATAAGTGAAATATTCCTGGAGAAGTACCGCGCCAACCTTGAATGGGAGACAAACCGCCATGACCTGCAAGCCACCGAACAAAAGGATGACGAACCAGTGGGTGAGTTCTACAAAAGATGGAATTGGAAGCTTAGTGAGATAATGGATCCACTTTCCAAAGAAGAGCAGATGGACATCTTCCATTCCTGCCTCAAGCCATCTTTGAGGACCTTGATCAGCCACCATTTCTATCCAGATCTCCGTGCCATGGTCAATGCCGGGACAAAGTTTGAGAAGACTCTGAGTCTTCAAAAGACAACAGCAACCCCTGCCTCGTCTTACCGCTATCGGACAAACCTGGCAACTTCAACTCCTGCCCCGAACAAAGGAAAAGAAGCAGCCGGAACAGTACACTACATCCAGAACGGAGCTCAAGTAAACCGCGATCAAGCAGCCCCAAAGAATAACAATCCCCCTCGCTTCCCACAGTTCCAGCATCTCGACAATCTCGAAATGCCCCTGGGCCAAGTATTTGAAGCTTTGGTAAAGCGAAATCTTCTCAAACCTCTCGAGAATTTCCAACCAAAGACTCCCAAACCCAACATGGATATGAGCAAGCACTGCGCCTTCCACAACTACCCCGGCCACACCACCGACAATTGCTTCGTACTAAAGCAGGTGGTCCAGGGGCTAATCGAAGAAGGAAAGTTGGAACGCCCCCGTGGCCCCAATACCATCGGAAATCCATTCCCCCGAAACGATAGGGTGAACTCAATAGCCTTTGACGAAACTCCAAGCGAGAGCAGACCCCCTGCAATTTCCGAAACCGTCAGCATGCTGTCTCGCTATGACTGGGAGCGTGAAACCAGAGTCAAAAGGTCTCGTGATCGGGAATTCAGACAAGAACGCCCGAGGGCAACTGTCTCCCTACGATCTTTGCCCCGACCAAGGCACACCAATGGATGGATCGAAAGTTCCCCATAAGAGACTGAGTCAAACGGTAGCACGGGAAGCGGTTTAGTCTTCACAGACGATGACTTGCCGACATGTGAGAATAGGCACAACGAAGCCCTCCTCATCCTCATAAAAATAGAGATGTTCTTCCTCCCGAACGTCTTGATTGATAACGGCTCCGCAGTCAACATCATCGCTTTGAGCACACTGAAACGACTCCGTATCGACCGCTCCCTGATAAGGCCTTCACCCCGGGTAATCCGAGCCTACGACTCCACTGCACGACCAATCGTAGGAGTCATCAATCTGAGGATCCAATTCGATGCACAGCTGGAGTCGATAGAGTTCCAAGTCATGGAAATCAAACCAACCTTCTCTGCCTTGCTGTGACGACCTTGGATACATCAGATGAAAGCAGTATCATCCACTCTTCACCAATGCGTGAAATTCATCAACGCCAATGGAGTGATCGAAGTGATCCGCGGAAGCAGTACAATGGCAAGCTCTTGGCCGGCAAGCTACGACCCAGAAGAAGGTCCCGACATGACCAAATACTCTTCTCCAGATGAGTCTCCTACCCTGTCCCGCTACGAAGTGGATCCTTACATCCACGCTCTAAGCCGCGACGAGCTGGAAATCGAAGAGATCATGGGTCAGGATGACAACTCTGACATATGCGACTGTGAAGAATGCTTAAGGGAAGATCAAGAGATGGACGCCCAGATGGAGATTGATCGAGGAGTAGACCCTTACTTCGCCGAAAACCATCTTGCAAACTGGCTCATCACCGATCCCCCGGTACAAGACAACCCTCTGGCCGACACTCTCGGATCTTACGGGGACAACCATCACAGCATAGTTCAATTCAACATTCCAAAGGTCCGACCTAGATTGAACAGTGGGGCAACCTCCTCCAAGGCCTAATCAGGAAGGAGATATAGCATGCCCTCGAATCGGACATTGTAAATGTCGTCCAAGCTAAGATCCCGCATAAAGAGGCGGATTCTATGAAAATGATCAACATCAGCAAGAATCAACTCCGAATCAGCGAATGTTTCGCCCTCTTAGAAGTAGCCCTCAGCGACTTCTATCATCAAAGACCCCCAAGGACTGGTGGCAACACTAATGGAGGGACATCATCAGGGGAGCAACCAAAAACCTCCGCGATCTGGTTTGAAATTGAACCACATGCGAGCTATTTTCCGGGACTCGTGCCAAGGGAAGATTGGCCACCAGAGCCATCACCACTCCCTCTAGAGCTACATCCGGCCAAGAGTAATGAAGCCTGGTCCAATCCCTCGTCGCCTATAGTCTAGCTTCGAGTCTTGTTGTCTGTGAATTCACATCTTTTGAGTCTTTTGACGGCTTTACGCCCAACGATTGTGAGTCTTTGATCAACAATGTACAGTCTTCACGCTTTCAATAAAAGGTCCGACCTTTCTAAAAAAATCATTTCATTGCATCTTTAACAAGTGATGAGTTAACTAATCAAAACAGTTAATAACAATTCATCTATACAAAAGGCAAACACATTAATTGAATAAATGCATCAAGCAAACATTTAAGCATGTTTTCAAACGAAAGAAAAACCGGGCCCAAGCTGCCGAGGAGGTTTTAATCACAACGATTTGCAAGATTGCTGAAGAGCCAAAGAGACGCAAGTCCGACGCCATTTTCCAAAGACAGACTGCATCTTCCAATACCTCAAGAACAGGGAAACCGCCTTCATGAACAAGGAAGGCCAACACAGAAGGGGTCAAAGCCAAGAGCATCGTGGCCGTAAAGCGCCTCGCCTCTCACTTCGTCATCTCTTGGGGACATGCTATACAAGAAACGCTACCTATGGACCACTCCTACGCCGCATCAACCAAAGAAGAGGCAAACAAGCTCATGAACGAAGTCCACAATGGGGCTTGCGGTCCCCACATGAACGCCGTGAGCCCCGATGCAAATCATTCTCGGGATGGGCTACTACTGGATCTCTATGGAGGCAGATTGCATCCACTTTGTCCGAAGCTGCGACAAGTGTCAACGGTTCTCCAACCTCAATCATCTACCTCCCCACGATCTCTACTGCATGACTACACCCTAGCCATTTGCCACTTGGGGAATTGACGTCATCGGGAAAATCGCTCCGCCAAAGAACGGTCACGAGTTCATCTTAGTAGCCATCGACTACTTCACCAAATGGGTCGAAGCCAAGTCCTACAAGGTACTCACCTCCAAGAAGGTCGCGCATTTCCTCAAGGAAAACATCATCTGCCGATACGGCATACCAAATGAGGTCATATCAGACAACGGTTCACACTTCGAGGGGAAATCGACAGACTGCTGGACAAATTCAAGATCACACGCCACAAATCTTCTCCCTACCGGCCACAAACAAATGGCGCCGTGGAAGCAGCAAACAAGACCCTCGAACGGATCATCCGAAAAATAACCACCCGAGGACGAGATTGGCCCGAGAAGCTGCACCTTGCACTTTGGGGCTATCGAACATCAGTCAGAACAGCCACGGGAGAAACCCCATTCGCCCTGACATACGGAATGGAAGCAGTCCTTCCCATTGAACTGGAAATTCCCTCACTCCGAGTGCTGCTGGAAAATGATGTCAATGAAGTCGAATGGCTCCGAAGCCGACATGACGAATTGGCTCTGCTAGACGAGCGACGACTAAAGGCCATGGAACACGTCTGAGCCAATCAAAACAGGATGGCTAGAGCTTTCGACAAGAAAGTCAAGTCCCGAGACATCAGGGAAGGCGATCTGGTACTCAAAGAAAAGCCTCCCACTCGAACCAACCCACTGGGAAAATGGGAACCAACATGGATCGGCCCTTTCGTGGTTCAAAAGATCTTCTCCGGAGGTGCCATGAAGCTGACAGACCTAGACGGCAATCCCTTCATGAATCCAGTCAACGGAAGCAAACTTCGCAGATACTTCGCCTGAAGAAGAACAACTATGCATCACTTGGCACTCCATGTAGTGTCGAACTACGCAGACCTGAGCCCTCTAGTCCGGGGGAACGTAGGAAACCTTAATTGGTCCGGTCTAAAAATACACAAAAAAGTCAAAAGTTTGAATGTCAATCAAGACCTCCATCAAGCTACGCACTTTTCAAGAGCACGCCCCCAACGTCACTTGACCAAGTCAAACGACGGCGGCAACATCAAAGGACATCCGGAGGTCACTCAGCGTCAAACGACTGACCCATGTCTGCTTCCAAGCCAGGGGATTGTCTTCGCCCTCACGCGCTTCAAAAAAAAAAAGAGCTCGAGCAAAGGCTCACAAAAAAAATTAAAAAAAAGAGGCTCAAGCAGAAGCCGCGAAATTGAGGTCAAGAGCCCGACGCCAACAAAGGGCAAGGAAGCTACGGAAATGACCGTCAAAACAACTTGTCAGGGGATCATTCAACCTCTCAGCCAAGCACAAAGCCTAAGCAAAGGGGATTGCCGTCAAGGCCCAGGCCGCTTCAGTTCGCAAATGCAACAGAAAAGTCCAAAGATGGACACTGCCAAGGTTCACAAAATACACAAAAGCGAACAAGAGATCTTGCGTCTCGACAAAGCTTTAAAAGTAAATCACAAATCACTAACGGTTACAACATTTCTTGATGAGTTCAAGCACGGTCTACTCTCAAGTTCACAACATGCTAAAAGACAGCTTAATATATTTAACAAATAATGTGTTTACAATGCAATGAATGGATACCTAGAAGGTCATTCCGCGCCATCTGCGCTTGTCCCCTCACCATTCTTCCCTTTCTTCCCTCGTCCCCGGCGAGTCTTCTTTCGAACCAACTCTGCGTCTCTCAGTCCGAGATCAGGGGTCCTCCCCGTAGAGTCAAACAATCCAGCAGCTCTCAGGGCTTCATTCGCCCGTGCTTCGGCTCGGATCTCCTCCTACGAGTCCCGTAAAGAGGACCTCTCCCCGTCGGTCGGTCAACTCTGGTCTCGTAGTCAAATAAAGTGTCTCCGTAATATCCTCGGGGTCGGACTGTGCTTCGGCACTCCTAAGGCAATTGCTACTATGGCAACCGGGTCCCAGAATTGCTACACGCACGCTCTCCAAAGCCACTTGGGATCGCCAACACGCCGCTCATACCGGGCCAGTGCTCACCATCAATACGACACTCTCCCGACGTCTAAGGAGCACCACAGGAGGGAAAGCGGAATACTTCCATACCCTCAGAAAATACAAGAAAGCACCTGGAGCTGCCATACAAAGAGGAGCTATCTCCGTAGTAGCAAGGTCATCCCAGCCTAACAAAGGCTCCTGCCTCATCCCAAACTGCCGGGAAACAAGCGACGGAATATAAAAGGAGGACCAAGACAAACCTGGAACTCTGACGACATAGGACCCTTCCTGAAAGACCCTCCTAGTCTCAATCCCCCAGTGAGGAACCCACCAACGGATCTGATGCGTACCAAGCCGTGCCATCCATCTCTCCCAGGCGGACTGATCCATATCCAACACAAGAGGTCGCTGAGCAAATGACCACGGGCTAAATTACGTCGGAGCCTCGGGCATGGCCTGAAGTCTCTCTCGCAGCCACAAGGTGAGCAAAGCGGGGCTTCCCCCTCTCATGAACCGATCCCCAGTTGCCAGACGGTCAATACCATGAAGAGTCTCCCCCAGCACCAACGGGACAATATCCTCTCCAGCTCTGCAGTGCCCAACCACATCTAGCAAAGCGCCATCGCAAATGCCAAGGGAGCTGACCATGAAAAGCGTCGCCATCACGCACAAGGCAAATGCGTCCCAAGAGACATCACTCTCATCATCAACCATAAACCGCTCCGGCAGCTCAGAAATGTCAATATGACCCGAATCAAGGATCATGCCCTGCACTTCTTCCAACGAAGTATGAAGAAAGCCTGCAAGCTTCACGCTCACAGCAGCACCACCAATCAAAGGAAGCGAGATGGCCTCCACCTCCGGTCCTCCAATCAAAGCCCGAAAATCCTCGAAAGTGGGCACCATTTCATTGTAGGAAAAGCAATACACATGCCTCCTAACATCCCAGAACTTCGCGGCAGCCCGCAACAACTCCCAATCAGGAACCAACTCCTTAAAAGACCAAATCGAGCAAATACGAAACCTTACCTCGAAAGCCCGCCTCTGATGCCTCATACGGCGTCGCATCCACGTTTTCAGCTACTCAAGGAAGTGTGCTTGCCTCTCCTGCGAAAGCCTCGGCAAAATTCTGGGAACGTACGAAGAATCCATGGCAAAAATGGAGGTTTCTAGAGAAAATGGGGAAGAAAGCTCGAAAAGGGCTGCAAATGGGGAATGGGGAAAGACCAGACACGGGAAAGCATTTATTTCCTTCCCAAAAGCAAGGTTGGTCCGTACGGACCTCTTTGCAACCTAGGTCTGTCCGTACGGACCTTATTGCATCTTGGCCCCACTTTCTCAGCAAACAGTACACCAACCACTGTTCTCAGCAGGACCTTGTTCCAAACTGCCCAAACACTGGCCAAAGCCATTTCTGGCAAGCATACACTACCCACAAATGCACTCCCAGCTCACGTGGGATGCACAACTAAAAAAATATATATAACAACAATTCCTAGGACAATTTCCGGGAAACAAAAAAAAACGACATTACATCTTAAAATAAAATGCGTTTGCCATGCAAATACGAGTGTTTTATTACAGGTACATCTAATGTCTATTGCTAAAGAAAGAAAAAAGAGAAGATATGGAAAGAGGGAAAGCAAATGAACCCTAGTCCGACTCTTCAGCATCATCATCCTCCCCAAGATCATCAAGCGAGAAGTCGGGCATCCCGGTGAACTCGCCAGTCATATCCTCGTCATCAGTGCAGAGCCCCCTGAGGTGGTACTCAAAGTAATCAGAAGGATCAAATCTGACGAAAGGATCAAAGAAGGAAGGCTCTGACGAACCCTTACCACTGTAGCATCCTGAGGAAAGAAGCGGTAAAGGGTCTGCGGCCTGGAGCTCCGAAGACGTCCGGCATCCATGCTATGCCGCCCCGAAGGTCCCTCCCGCTGTGGCTCCGGCTCGGCTCTCGATGGAGGAGAGACATCTACAGAAGTGCCCGAAGGCATCGGCCGTGTACGCCCGGCACACGCCGCGAAGAGCCGGCTGAAGACATCTTCGACGCCATCTTCTTCGCGAAAGACCGTGCATCGCCACATAACGGCGGGTCAGCTGATGTCCGAAAAGCCCTCCTGGGACTCCGCACAAGCAAGCAACAGCCAAAGAAACGCTGCAGCAATACAAGTCATACTCTTAAACAACAAAAAGAGGAAAAGTCATACATAGAAAAGATGCCAAGATGGAAAAGAGTAAGCACACACTCACCGGTGCTATCAGATCCACTCATTGGAAAGGCAAGCAGAGCTCGGCTCTGGGACCGGGCATGTACGACGCCTCCTCCTCGAGGAGTCCCCACGAACATACGTAAAATCCGGCCCTGTGCATCGAACCTCTGGGGGACCCCTGCGGACCAAGCCTCCTCTCCTCCTCACCAACACCTCGTGGCGTCCTCAACTTCTGCTCCTCACTGAAAAGGCCCCCAATACTCCCCTCTCGATACAAAAACAAACTCCATCGGCACCCACGCTTCATCCAAAATACCTCCTCTCTTTCAAAATCCAAAGACATCCATATCATGGGAATCCAAAGATCCCAAAAGGAGGGTCCCTCTGAGCCTCAAAGGGAAGCATACCCGGCCATGCCGCGTAAGACCCGCACTCATCGGCATATCCCCATACACCGGCCGCAATGTCCGCGAAGTCCCAGATTACTTCCACTAAACCGGCAATTCAACCACTAGCACCATCAACGTAAGCACCAAGGACCGGACTTCGTTTACTCAACGGCAATTCAAGAACCCACACACGTCAATGTGGCCCGGGACTTCGCCCACTCAACGAAAGTTCAACCACCGCCGTCAACGTAAGCCCTGACTTCGCCCACTCAACGGCAATTCAAGAACCGGCCG